>JAGDQP010000770.1:62121-143753 GCA_022664845.1 Lepisma saccharinum
GTCTGCTGCTATCCTCATCCATGAAGCTCCTGAAAAACGCTTGATTTCATCTAACCATGTTGCATCTGGACGCCGTCTCAGTCGTTTTTTTCTCTAGGAATCCAATGTTGTATATTCAACGTCCATCATCCATTCGTTCGTCTAACAATGTGACCGGCCCATCTCTACTTATCTTTTTCGCAGTCATGATTATATCTTGTACGCTTGCTCGCGAATCCATTATTTTGTCTTATTGTCCTTCATAGTTATTCCTAGCATGCATATCTCCTTCTCTCTTTGTGTGACTCTTAATATTTAAGTCGTTTGCACACTCAATGTCCAAGTTTCACAACCGTACATCATTACAGGTAAGACACATTGATTATAAACATTACGCTTGAGATATATTAGTAGTTTGCTTTTTAAAATAAACTGTAATCCTCCAAAAGGGTTCCGGACCATTTTAAATCTTCTATTTATTTCAACAGTCAACTTAACATTCGTTGTTTTGAGCTGCCCTAGGTAAACATACTCATCAACTACGCCTATTGTCTCTCCATGAATCCTTATTTCTTTTTTTAGCATTTTTTACATTACTTTTGTTTTACCTAAATTCATTTTAAGTCCTATTTTCGAACTCCCACCATAGAGCTCTTGCATTCTGGTTTATAGTTCTGCATTTCAAGCAAACAGGGCTATGTTATCAGCGGATCGTAGATGATTAAAGTAATGGCCATTGATTTTTATTCTAACTTCATCGCAGTTTAAGTTTTGGAACACTCCCTTCAGGAGTGCTGAAAATAGATTTGGAGAAATTGAATCTCCTTCCCTTATCCCTTTTCCAACTTTAAATTTTTCACTCTCGTGATATAGTTTAATGACAAGTGTGGCAGTCTAGGAAATGTTTCGCAGTAACTTGATGTATCCACTTTCGATGCCTTGATTTCTATTGGTTTAAGTACTGCTGCCAAGGAGACCGAATCGAAAGCTTTGTCAAAATTTATGAATCCTAGACATAGTGGAAGTTAATATTTATTAGTCCTTTCCATAACTTCGTTCAATGTGTGTATGTGGTCCATAGTGCTAAAATCCACAACGCAATCCGGCTTGTTCCCTTCCTTGGTTAAAATATAAATCTCGTTTCATACGATTCAAAATAACTTTGGTGAACATTTCGTATAGAACTGACAGTAGATTAATTGGTCTGTAGTTTTCGATTTTCCTCCTTTTCTTCATCAAGGGTTTAGTTTCTTTTGCTGAAAGTTTTTTTTTCTTTGGATACGATGTGTCCCGGATCGGCTTTATTGAAAGTTGGTCACCCTAACTTGAGGAATCATCTCCAGAAATATGCCGCTGTAGTTCACAAACACCCTTTACATAATCACGCTTAAAATATTATACTAATTTAGCATGAAACAGAATTACGATTTCCCCTCCCAGCCGCACCACCGCTTTATACTTTCCTGATTTTTGTGTTTTGATATACTGTTTCCTCTCCACCAGTTAGCTCAAGCTCAATTAACTACCTACGATTAGTCCGGTAGCCAAAGGGCTAAAATTTAGTGAACCTGAAATTGTGGCACGCCCAAAGTTTTTTTTTTCTTTTGCTGTTTTTACTGATTTGAGTGTGCTAAGCAAGAATCTGCCGGGTGCCACTTTGTCATTGCTGCGAAAATTGAGGTACGGGCCCATGATATCAGGGATCTCATTAGATCCACGCTACGACAATGATTTTAGACAGTTCCTTCAATATCTCAGGAACCATTCAACCTAAAACAACCAAACTTGGTGTATAAGTGAGAACTTATGTACTTCATCCTTCTAGTAGCAAACTTGAAAAAATATATCAAAGCAGTGTTACGAGGCTACGAAGCTAAAATTTTCAGTTTTATTATCATTGTTTTTGTTAACCACAATAAATCTGTAAGACATATAGGCTACGCATTGTGAGGGTCTGCTTAGTGTACCACAGTATCTTAGTCTCATCACAGTACATAACAGTCTATCAAATATGCTTCATGCGTAAATAATTGAATAAAGTGTTTCTAATTGTTTATCTGTATATGTTATTTTTGTAAGAATATGAAAATATTTCTTATTCTTTTTTCCCCTCTCGCTGACCAACTATTTCTTTTTTTTCTTCCTATGTTTACCCTATATTAGTAAATAAGTTTTTGTTTGTTATTGTTATTTTCAAGTAATTTTCAATATTGTGTTTCCCTTTTTTCAGGCGTAATTAAAATAATCAAGAATGAGTGAATGAATATTCCAGAAATCAAGAACAATATCATGTAATTTCACTTCCGAAGTGCTCCTTACTACTGCACTATCGAGAATTCAGTCAATAATTTCAGTGAGCCGATCAAGATGTGACTTTTTTCATGAAGAACTGGAGAGGAAACTTACTTATGAAAACTTATTGATTAAGTGTCACAAGAACTGTGTTTCCACGTATACATCTGGTATTCACAGCAAAATATATCTGGAAAAGCACAATTTGTCCCATGTAGCCAAACCAGAAATAAGAGAAAAACGCCGCCGTTCAGAAGAGCGTACATTTGACTTTCTTTCTCATTGTTTGCTTTATAGTGAAACATGTGTTACTGATCGTGATGCAAAATATCCTGAAAGATGGAGACCTTTCAAAGTTTACAGAACTGCAGATCGTGGTCTAAAACAGAAGACATTTAAAGAACTAATCTTGGATGTGTGTAAAGAGAGGGGGGACAAGTGGGGTCAGTATATGCAGGTAAGAATGTCAGGAGCTCTAACTGATTTACATACAGTAGACGCTTGCTATCATGATGATTGCAGAAAAAGTTTCATGGGAAAACGAAATGTGGCAGTGGCTGCTGCATCTACTGAGAAATCTGAACTATCGTCGGAAGATGAAATTCTCAACGATGGTAATAATGATCTGAAAAGAGATAGAAAAAAATGGACCAATATTGAAATATACAACTTGTATTTACGAAAAGGAGAGTTGTGTAAGAAAACTTGTAATTAAGAATGTGATTAATTCGCTCGGTACTGAAATTGTGGTTCTGTCTTCAGTGGAAGTTGCTAGTATTTTAGTTTTCAGAGAAACTGCATCATTGCAGCTCCAATTGGTGAAAGATGATGAAGATTCCTCTTATGTGCAGCAAACAGCTCATCTTATTGCTGAGCAGACTAGAAATATTCTAAAACGGGTAGAGAGTTATGATATTAGTTTGGACAAAGAAACATTAACAGCTAACGTGAGTCCAGCATTGTTGCGACTGCTTGGTGAAATATCAAACAATCTTAACTATTCGTTACCTCTGCTGTGAACCACACTTTTACTCCTCTTCAAATTGCACTTAGCGCCATTTTACAAAACAGAAATTTAATTAAGACATTTCATGATTTCGGTGTATGTTGTTCAAATGATGAATTTCGTAGGTTTAGGTCCGCAGCACAGCAGACAGCACTAAAAGGTCTTCCATCTAGCAATGATCCACTTGTTCAAACAATTGTTGATAACTTTAATTGTCAAATATCATCCCCCAATGGCTTATGAAATGTTCATTCAATGGCACTGCTTGTAATTAAGCCTATGCCTGAAAAATGAAAATTCATCACCCATTATTACCAGCATTCCCAGTCTTTCTAAAGGCGATTTAAACACACATGTGGAGCAGAACATCAACATTTATTGCTATCACGGACCCAAGAAACCAAACATGCCTGAACATTTTTGCTATACCTTTGAGGTACCAGAAGAAGTTATGCGGCGACAACAAATATCTTACAGAAGAACAACACACCTTCATTTACAGTATCTGAAAGCCGTTGCAACAAATGACCAGTGCCCTGAATATGGAGGTTTCAATACTCAAGTATGTCACCAGGAGGGTCACACAATTACGCCTATGACAGAAGCTATGTACACGCCCTTAATTAACATGACACCTGGAAATCCAGACACAGTAATGGCAACAATGATGGAGACGAAACGATTAACTGAGAAAGAAGGTCAGTAGCATGCCGTTTTCACAGCGGATCAGGCTCTGTACCGAATTGCTGTTGATATCACGTGGTCTTACCCTGGAGAGTTAAATAATTTCACTCTTAGACTTGGTGGAATGCATACCCTAATGAGCTTCGTCGGATGTGTTGGAATTCTCATGGCAAATAGTGGGATTGAAGAAATATTGTCGTTTGCATTTGGAGGTGTTCATTCAATGCTGCCGGGAAAGAAATTTCCACAGAACGTAAGAGCGTTATGAATATTAGCAGAATACATTCTTAGACCGCATATGTTAAGTGGAACTATCAGTCATGAAAGGTTACTGATGGAATAACTTTCAAGCAAAGCAGACATGAGCAAGACATGTAAGCTGTGGGTGAATTGCCTAGTGAAGCCCTTTCTAAGAATGATGTTGTTTGTGAGAGCTGAACGAAAGGCTGATTTTCCATTACATCTGTTTCCTGTAAGGGAAACGATTCCATACTTTTTTGCAGCAGGACATTTCAACTATGCTAGATACTGCCTTTATTATTACTCCACGATGTGCAATATTCATAGTGATGTATTGGAGAAGGTTTTAAAAGGAGAACATGTTGCAAGATACGGACGAGGTATATGGAACGCTATTTGGAGTGACATGTTTGTTGAAACTACCTTCATGATATACGGGAAGAGTCATAGAGGACTTATTGGTGTTACTCGAAAACATGGTTGCAACTTGGGCACTAAGTCTTCACATTTGCACTCAGCTGCAGAAAAACATTGAAGAATTACGAAAGGATAAAGACTTCCAATCGCCTTTTCTATACCACAAAGAAGAAAGTGGTTCCAGAAAGAGAAAGGACAACGAAGACAAAAAAAAATCGAGAAAAATTAGTTAATTGCATTGATCCCTTGGATTCACTGCAGCACCCTCCTGAAATCATCAATATCGTAACTGGACGAGTTGCACTTGTATCTGTAAACGTTCATGATGCTGTAGCAATAGGAGAAAAGCAAATGGTTGAATTCCAATGATCAAAGCCTGAAGGTTTTCATATACCCATCTCAAAGAAAATCATAACAATAAAGAGAAATACAACCATTGACGGGGTTTCTGTTTATGACACCAATGTTATATACTCACGTGTGATTGGTTTGTTGTGTTCCAGAACAGTAGATGTTCCGAGTGTCCTTAAGCATGAGCTAGCACCACTTCCAATCGCATTATTCAATGATGATGGCTCTATGAAATCCATAGCTAAAGCACTCTCAAAATCAAATTTAGCAGTTGAACTCTCTAATCGAGTTTGAATTCATCCCAGTGTTTATGTAATAGACGGTTCTGCAATTTTCTGGGTGATACCCTGGCCGTCAAATGGAACTGTTTAGATTATGTGAAAAAGTACGTGGAATATATCAACATTCGACTACAAACTGCTGACGTCTATTTTGTATTTGATAGATACAATGACTATACCATTAAAAGTTGTGTGTTAAAGCCAGCAGACGGGCACAACGATGTGTTAAAGCCAGCAGAAAGTATCAACTGAGAATGAATACGCACCTTCTACCACAAGAAGTTATTCTTACAGTTTCTGAAAAGAAGACTCAAGTAATTCAACACATATGCAACTACTTGTGTGAATGGAGAAAGTATTTCCCTACTCTTCACAAGCTGATAGTCACTGCGCCTGATATTACCCCTATCGAAGTAACTCCACATGGAACACTTCCACATCCAGATCTAAGTATTGAAAATGAGGAAGCAGACGTTATCCTTGTTCACCAAGCTCTGCTATTAGCTAGAACTTCTGTTTCTGATATCACGGTTATTTCCGATGACACACATGTATTTCTCCTCCTCCTTCATCATGATGTTGAATTGTTGAAGATAGTAACGTCTTTATGGAATCTGCGATCATCCATCATCCAAAGGACAGTGATATATATTTCAGCATCAAATGAGAAGTCGTCAGATATCGTTAAAGATTTGCTAGCAGCTCATGCATTAACAGGATGCGACACTGTCGAAAGTATTTATGGATTAGGAAAGAAAAAGACATTTCTCGTCTTATTAAAGGGATACACATTGCTAAATCTAGGAAATCCTGCAACAGATCTGAATACAGTCGTGCACGAAGCTTCAGAGTTTATTGCAGTATGCTATGGGCTTGAGCATAAGAAAAAACATGTCTCAGGAACTGTACTCTGTGTGGGCCAAGAAAGTAGGAAGTTCAAGGATGACATCTTTAGATTTAAGAGCTCTTCCACCAACTCACGAAGCTTTCGTTGAACACACCAAAAGAGGCCACTTACAATGTGCTATCTGGAAGAATGCAATACAACAAAGGCCTCCAGATATGGATCCACTTCAATATGGTTGGCTTCGAGACGATATAAATAAGTCCTTGATTCCAGTTATACGTTCAGACATTTTAGCTGTAACTCCAGATGATAGATTACGAATGTTTAGCTGTTCATGTTCACAAGAACCGAAGTGTTTTACTGGTAAATGTGGTTTCTCTACTAACAAGCTAGGCTGTACAATGTTCTGTCCATGTAGCCGTAGTGATGAATGTGAAAATCCACTCACGAGAACACTGGAAGACAATTTCAGTGATTCTGATGAAGAAAATGATAGTGAACAAAAATAGTTCATTATACACGAGAGGGTGCGAAGAAAATTATGATAGTGTATTTTACATATTGTGTGTTTTATTGTTCAACAATAATATTTTTTCTAAAAATTGCCAATTTTATACTTCTGGAAGGAATATGAAATGAAAGGAACTAGCAAGTTAACGTTAATCGCTATATATGAAATCTAAAACTAGTTTGGTACATTTAACAGTGAGATTTAGATATTCCAATAAATTCTCTTCTTACTACTCACCCAGTCGTATCACTGCAATTTATTCATATTGTTATATTCTGAATATATTTTTCCTTTTGTTTTCTTCGATACATGTAGTATAAAAGTTTACCTATATTTATCTTTTACCCCTCCACTCAAAATCCCTAAAGGTAAATAAAGAAATAAACTTAAACATCTAATTTTGAACCTGACAACACTGCTGACAGTTACAGTATATTTTCAAATCGGGAATGGGGAATGTTAATGATATTGATATTCATCTACATATCGAATTTGGTTGTTCTAAGTTGAATGGTTCCCGAGATATTGAAGGAAATGTCTAAAAACAGTGGCGTAGCGTGATCTAATGAGACCCCGAATTTCAAGAGCCCATATCTCAGTTTGTCCAACAATGACAGACTGGTACCGGCAGATTCTTGCTTAGCAGTAAGAAATAGTAAAAAAATATTTGGGCGTTCCAGGTTCAGTGGTCTGGCTACCACACTAGATCGTTTTCTAACAGTTATAGTATGAAAAACTACCTTAGTTCATAACACTAATCCAAACATAACAGGATACACGCAAATAATTTAGTCTAAAATGACGTTTTATACTGCTTTTTCACATTCGGGAATAAATAATTCTCATTTATATACGTTTGCTTCTAAAATGTTATTTTTAACGGCAATTGTTAACAGGTATTTTCACATAGCAACTATTGCTATCAATGTTACGGAACAACCGCAGTTTTGCCAGTTCCAAGCGCGAAATTTCTGTCAGTTGGGAGCAGGAGAAGATCTGAATTTATTATTTACGGTACTTGTAACGGTAGTTTATTGTGCATACATTTCTTGTAAATACCGGTAACATTCAGTTTAAGATTTTTATTGCATTTTTCGTAATATTTCTGGCCGATTTTTCAAAATTACGTCTCACTCCTTACAACTACGCAGACGTCTTTTTCCATCAGTTGGAAGAAGGAAATAAATTTACAAAGTTCTTTTTTTTTAATTTACAAGAGAAAATGCAATACCTGAAAACTGTCTGATAAGTACACAAGGAACAAAAGATCGTTTTGAATATTCAGTCAATATATATTTTCCTTTCAATAAATAATAAAAATCGACGATACAGTTTTTGTTAATTTCCCACAAAACATATTTTTAGATTTATTTCCTTCTTCCAACTACCAATTCAATTGTATAGTCAACCCAGTGTTGGGACCGGAAGAAGTATTGTTTACATGATTTCCGGGCAAATTAAAGGACATAAAGTTCGGGGTACAAAGGTAATAAGTTCATAGGAATTCAAGCAAGAGTACGAAGATGAATCCACCATTTGCTAACACTAACACAATTTAGATAATAGTGTCAAAATATCAAGAGATTAAACGCTATGATTGAGAACCTTCTCAGTAAAATAAATTGTACTAATTGCGAAATTATCGGATTAACCTTAACCAGGTTGAAAGACGAAAGAAAATATATTACTCAATTATCTAATACATACAATATGATTAGAAGGGGATAAAACTAAAGCCAGTGTGACAAAATGGTTGGATGACGCTGCTGTCCATGAATTAAAAAAACATGATAGATTCCAGCAACTCACTTTACCTTTTAATAATTAAAATGTTATCATTGCTTGCCTACATTGTATCAGTCAAACATCATTACTTTATTACATTACTTACTGTACACTATTTTCCGCCTGACACAAAATATCAATTGTTGGAGGAATATTCCGCTTGGTTTCTGAATAACAATGTAAATAAATGTATTAGAATTATACGCACAATTTATGGGATTAAAATGTACCGGGAATTAACTGGCCTTCTGACAATTATATACAATATGCATCCCCTTACTAAAGTAGATTAATATCACCCACCTTTATTATATGTATTAGGGGAATAATGAAATCGCTACGAATAAGATGAGTAGGCTATGTAGCGTGGATGGGAAACAAACGAAGACTATATTCCATCTTATATGGAACGCCGGAGGGCAAGAGACCGTTGGGAAGACGGAGACGACTTTGGACGACAATATAAGAAGGAATCTTCGAGAAGTAGTGGTTTGTGATGAAAACTGGCTTGATCTTGCCTAGGATAGAACCCGATGGCCATCGTTTGATACTGCGGCGATAAACTTGCGAGTTCCGTAAGCCATAGAGTGAGTGAGTGATTAGGGCACTATACATTGAATGCTAAACTAAAAAATAAGTACTCTACTACCAATCAAAATCATGATTTTTATATTGTTTAACCAAAGCTAACTTTACTGAACTTGTACATGATTTTAAAAAGATTGATAAGAATTTTCACATTGATCTCCATTCAAGCATGTTACGACTTTATATACTAGTAATTATATCAGTTTTGAGAATATGTACCCTATTGGTAGAACAAACGGTAAGCTTTATAAAGATTCCTGGGTGACTGTACAGCTCAAAAGGCTAATCAATAAGGAAAGTAGATTTTTAATAGATTACTATTATTACCTGGCATAATAGAAGCTCCCGCCAGCAGATCCCGCCAGGTATTCCAAATTAAGGCCATAGTCAAAAATAGTACAATAGCTTGGAAAACGTATTTTCTTCAGTTATAAAACTCTTTAAGAGCCAACACTAGTTTTTCTGCGTTTCAATTTAAACGTAACAGTAAGTACAGGGGAATAAACTCAATAAGGCACGCAGGGTCGGATTTATGCATAGGTCCACTGGGCCCAGGCCTAGAGGCACACATTTCTCAGGGTGACACCTTACTTAGAAAAATTACAAATTGCTATTTAAAATGCGAGACGAAATCAATATTTAGGAAAAAATATTTACAGAGAGCGCAAAACATTGTCACCTTTGAACCGCCTGACCCCCTCGTAAATAACTGACTTCTGGTAATTTAAAGTTAGGTTGATTTATATTAGAAATAGTACAACAAAATTAAAGCTTATATTTTGTTCCTATTTGTCTTTGTACACACTATCATTCACTATTAGATTGTTTTTAGTTCGCAAAGGTTCATCGTGTCCTCAAATTTTGCAACGTTAGTTTAATTCGTTTCTCGTCGTCATGTAATGATGAAATTTTGCACAGTAACGTAAATCCGGCAACAACACAATATTCCATTGTTGCTTTCATATATGTCTATAAGTTTTAAAAGTATATTTAATTAGTTTTTAATATTACGCATAAATACTAGTCTGCAACGATTTGGCGTTTGACTGGTTGCAGAACATCTTAGAATTTGGGTTAAAAAATATTAAAATATTTTTGAACATGTAGTTTTTTAAGTAAGGAAGTTAGAACTAGGAACTCCTACTAAAAAGTAAAAAATAATTTTGTTTATGCATGACTTTTAAAAATAAAAATATGGAGCGCACAAATTGAAGTATTTATAGTGACTGTATGTGAGAGGGTGCCGCATGCTCTTCTTTTTAGTCATGCATAAAATTATGTTTTACATTTTAGCATGAATTCTTTAAGAAATGTATGTCTTTAAAAAGTTGTTTAACTATTCTCTAACAGATATAGGGCATAGCTATCATTTATACCTCTGCTAATGGGCAAGAGGTACTTTGCGTTAAGTATGCATGAAGGCATAATTTACGCTAATTTTTGTATATGAATAAAATTAAATATCTTCTCGGGTCCGCAATGGGTAGGTACCGTTCGTTCGAATCCTGCTGTCGATCATCCTGATTGACGTTTCCCTTTAATTTCATTCCGTTTCACCAAACAAAGGTCAGTGGTACCTTAACTAACTTACCGGCCGCTACCCTTCCATAACATATCCTGGTATAATCCAAAGATTATTTAAAGACCTTACAAATTTAAAAAAATATCTTAACGTGTCTTTTTATGACAGAAGAAGGATTGTATCTTCAAGAATGAATATTCCCAGATATAGTGTTTAACATTCAAAGAGCTGCCCACGTATTAAACGTAGCGAATGATTTTGTACTGTCGCTCCTGCCCATTCCTAGGGTTTTGTAACTTCGAAGTTACTATTTCTTAAGGGCGACGTATTGGCGGGTAAACCGATATATTGACTAACAGATACCGGTATATTGCAAGGTTAAATTCTGTAAATTAACTTTTCTTTTTTCCTAAATAAAGAGAAATGGCAAAGAGGATGAATCAATAAATGCTAAATAGCTAGAATAAAATATGAGGGCTTTACCATTCTTTACTTTACTTTAAAGTGATTTTGTATATCCTTATATGATATGAATGTCTTATGTGATTTGTGGTTTGTACTGTAATCGTAACCTTTAGGTTTATAAACTTAATAAATATATTTAGACAATTTTAATATTTTTATTGTTATTGTTACATTTTTAAATTTATAAATATCTAGAAAACTTTAAATTTTGTATTGTAATTGTTTTCTTAATTTTTCATTAGAATACTTTATAATGTATTTAGGAAATTTTAGTGTTTTCTATTGTGATTGGAATTGATAATTATAATATTTTTATATATTTCTTTAAAAAAACTTCAAAAAGGTATTTAGGAAACTTTAGAGTTTGTAATTGCTAAAATTGTAAACCTTTCAGGAAACTGCAATGTGTCATTTGTGATGTTAGAAAAAGTAGAATCCAGAAATTGCTGAAGATAGAATTCTTCTTAAAGCTATCTAAAACCCGTGAACGAAATGTAATAAGAATATTGTAAATAACAAAATTGAAATATAATTTGTATTACTTTCTTGTTCAGTGTAATTAACATATTTTCTACAAGTAGCATACAGTAATTTAATTAAAATTTCTCATTCTTTGAAATTATTTTGTTATAATATTACTGAAAGGGGTTTTTGAAACAGTTGTTTGAGTGTTTTAAACATCTTTGAAAAGGCATTCCCATTTACTGTCAAATCATCAAAGTAATGGCTAACAATTTCTGAATCTAGGTCCTTAGTGAGCCTATTAATAACATAGCTAAGCGATGCTGAGGATGAGAGTAATCCAATTGGATTTCTAGTCAGGATATATATTCCTAAGAGTGAAATGTTTAAATCAAGATATTTCTATGATTCTTCATCAAATTCAATAGAATAAAATGCGGAATTTACATCCATATTCACCATATATTTGCAGTTCCTTAATTTATATAGTTACGAACTTCATGCTAATCTGTATAACTGCTGGTTTGTGTATGTTTAAATTTAAATACTGCATGTAGGCGCAGATCCTATAAACTCCTGTCCGTTCCTTACAAATTACAACTCTGGATGTATAATCAGTGTTGCCGCGTCGTAGCAAACCAGCTAGAATCATTACTTCAATCTCCGCCTTTATCTGAGGGATTATGTTAATGTGTACCTCTTTTGAAGTGTGTGCAAATGGTTTTATACTTTTATCCGCGAGTAGTTTCTGCTTATAAACACGGAGGAGGCCACATGTCTCTGTACTCGTATAACAGTTTTCACACTTTTGTTTTCTGCTCTGGAGTAAAGTTTTCTGAAATTTGAAACTCTGAGATATCGAATAATTTGTCAGTTTCCTGAAAACGTTTCTGTAACACTTGGTCAAACGTTTGAGTTGCTTGAAATGTTGTATGATTAAGTATTTTGTTTTTAGTTTAGAAGCAGAAACAGTTTGTACCTCAAAACGTATAGGAATTTTCCCGAGAATTGTTTTCCTGTGCAGCGGTATGCTTTCTCATTGCTCAAGTGGGAGAAATAAACATATAACTTGTTGCCAGATGTTACCTGAGTAAGAATTTTAGTATTGAATTTCTGTACAACTTGTTGTAAGGTTCATAGAAGACGTCCGCCTTTGTAGTATCTAGCTTCGTTCTTATTATATGAGAATTATATTATTATTTTCTATGAGAATTATATGAGAATGATTTTGTTATTATTATTATTATTATATGTATATGAATTACTGGACACTGTAAGTATAGAACGCCTTATATATTGTGACAGACTCGGTTATAAACGTGCAGAACAAAGATGATCCATTATTACTACGATCTGGGAATTACCTCGGAGAAGTGACTAATGAAATAGAAGATGGGTGGAAGATGCAAAGTTTCGTTGGATTGGATGCAAAAATTATTTTTATGCTATGAAGAATCTTCTTACTGGTGAAGTGATGTATATTTACAAAGTTCGTGGTATAACTTCGAATTATCGAGCGAAAAAGCAAATAAATTACAAGCACTATTACAATTTTGTCACTGAAATGTATGATAGTTGTCAAATCTTTAGTCCTAACAATATCTTTGGCAAAGCAGCATACAAAATTGTTTCCAAAGGACAGTACATAATACACCGAATGGTCAATAATAAGCGGAGGAAACTTAATCCCTACTTTTCCCTATGGATATTGTAATGAATAATTTTCGTACAAGTCACGAAATGTATAATTGACAACCAAACTTTTGTAAAGAAAAATCTGAAAACACTTTTTGTTCAAAAGGAAACTAATTTTTCTTACAAAATTTTTTGATGAATTTTTTGGTTCCAAAATTTTTGTTAGGAAAAGTTTTATTCTTACGATATTTTTTCTTATTCAAACTTTTTGTTAGGATTATTATTTGTTGCAAAATTCTTTTCTTACAACTTTTTTACAATTTTTTTCTTACTAAAACTTACTTGCGAATTTTTTTTCCAAATTCTTTCTTAGGAAATTTTTTCTTAGGAAAACTTTTTTCTTACCAAAACTTTTTGTTACAATTTTTTTCTTAATAAAACTTTTTGTTACGAAATTTCTTTCTTACCAAAACTTTTTTTTAAAACAAAAGAAAAAAATTTCTTACGATAACTTTTAGATTTTTTCTTAAGACAAATACTTTTCATGAAAGTAAAACTTTTTTGATGCCAAATACTTTTGTAATTTTTACTTAATACATATGTAAAATATTATCTTGTAAGATAAAGTTGTTAAAGGAGTTTGAAATAAAATGCAAATCAGAATTCTTGTTAACTTTTTATTATGATATCCTTTTTCATTGTACAGGAAAAGATATTTGATATGATTTGACTTTATGTATCAACATTTTGTATTAGTTGTTTTTAAGCAATAATTTATACCAGTTGTTTTTTTTATTTCAGCATTATTTGTATCACTTGTCTGGAAAAGCATCACTGTTCATTAGTTTGTAGCAAGTCTATAATCACAGCATTTTTGTATCACTTGCAAAATTGTTTCAGTCTGTATGTACCTTACTTATTTCCTTAGTAAAAATCAGTTGTTTTATTTCCTATACGAACACCAGTTCTTGTGTATATTCAAAGTTTGAAGGAGTGAAGATCGTTGTTGGTACAAGTCCATGGATGCAGTGTATTTTTCACCCATAATATTAAACGGATGCTGTCCTTACATTGGGAATCTGTCATCATCTTCTTATAAGTCGTAAGAAATTTATGCAGTACATCGATAGAATCAGTGTGGGATTCAGCCAATTTCCGGTATATCTGATCACAAACCAAGGGAGTTCTTAATATATCAACTATACGAAGTGAAGTAATTTCCTTGCTTAAGTCTACACACTCATGGTCGAAGTCAAAGGAAATATCGTGAAAGCACTCATCACAAATTATACTAAAGCAAGGTGTCCATTCTTCAAGACTTGACTGCACACACTCGACGGCCACCTTGGCAAAAG
The DNA here is from genome assembly GCA_022664845.1 of Lepisma saccharinum. Classification (NCBI taxonomy): domain Eukaryota; kingdom Metazoa; phylum Arthropoda; class Insecta; order Zygentoma; family Lepismatidae; genus Lepisma; species Lepisma saccharinum. The sequence continues at coordinate 76,542 of JAGDQP010000770.1, forward strand.
TACAGTAACAGCTTGTCATTGTTTCGTGGTTCAGCTGCGGCAGACTGTCACAATCGTATCGTTACAGCAATTTATAGACTTCATCAGTCAATCAGATTATTTAAATTCAAATTACGTCATTACTAGTATGGCAGTGTTTGTTTTACTTAGTTCTTGTTAGGACTCTACAAAATGCTATTTTATTCATAGAGCCAAGTGGTTATACATTCCAGCACGAAACGAGTGTATTATAGGTGGTGGTCAACACTTTTAAATGTTTTGTAGTCACTAAGATCAGCTTTGGATACTCCTTTTGCAGTTCATATCCTATGAGGTATGTGACCTAACAATACTAGTAAGAGAGTTTGGTTCTTGAGATGTTGTCTAAAAATGCGAACATATCAGACAAGAAGATAACTAGGTGATATCATTTTATTAAAATAATCGATGGTTGCCAACAATTTAAAAATTGCTTGAGTTGGCAACTCTTGTTGTCGTTGAATTACTATACATATAATAAAGAATAACTTATTTTAAGACGGAAACACTGTTAAGTGCAATATGGCAACACTGTTTGTTCAGCAATGTCAGCTGGCCGAGGATGTGTGATATTCTTTCACATACCCTTTTACCCCACCTGTCTCCTACTCTTATTGTTTCAAGCAAACATATGGTGACAAGCTGTGCGTGCAAGCAAAGCATGGATTTTCGGTGCCTATTGGAAGTCAAGTCAGTGTGTGTGTGTGTGTTTGTGTGTGTTTCTGAAGGGGTTCTGCACAAGTTGGTATATGTGGGAAGAGCTTCTTGCATCAAGCGACAAGAACCACCAGTCAGTTCAACGTTAGGAAATAATCTTTCGTCATACTGCCAAACATTCTAACCAGGGAAGATATAAACGTAAGTATAATTTCTTATTACCAAGTCTATTTGTCTTTATCTACCTTACAAAACACCATATATAGAGACTATACCTACTTTAATTCATTAATATGACCAATTAAAGTCTGTTAGTCGTGAATATTTTACCTAAGTGATCTCAGAAAAGATAGAATTATCAATCCATGATGTATAATCGAAATCTACATTGTAATTATGGGGTGCAAACACTTGAATTGACACAACAAACACTCCTATAGACCTCATTTTCTCCTTATATTACGAGTAAATGTGGTGTCAAACAGTTTTTTGGCTACAATTAGTTCTTTCTAGCTTTCATTTCATTCAAAGTACTTCAAATACTGTTTGTCTCCTTAACCAGCAGTCTTTTCGGTCATAACGTACATGCAAAATCGTTATATAGTCATAAAAATACAAGTCAAAGATTAGTTTCTACCTAAAATCACGTTCAACCTACTTCAAACGAGCACTTTTCTCGCTATATATTGTTCTCCATGTTTTCAAAGTAGTCGGAAATATGTAAATCCATGCTTTTCGTCTTCACATACGCGTTCAATCTAGTTTAAATGACTGTTTTTTCGTTACATATTGACTAAATGTGGTTCTTAGGAGTTCTCTTTGTATTAATGCAGCGCAAAATATAGACAATTTTCATTTATCAACCTTGATTTCCTATTTAATATGCAATTCTACAAGTCCATTTATCTCAAATAATGTCTATCTTCCATTCTGAACAGTTGCTGGAGCGAGAAAATCTAAACAATGAGTCGTTCGTACTATAATTTTTGTGAAAATATAGTTTGTTTTTCTAATTTTGTGTTGAAATGTCTTTTTCAATGCCTGATATTAGCAAAATTGTATTGCACATGGTCAAATTCAAGGAATGACCCGCTTTGGTGCCGCCATTTTCATATTCAACTATTTGTTTTGTAACAAGTAATCTCCAATATGGCGTTATTCTTGTATTTTCGGGTTTCAAAAACCTCTTTTAAGGTTTCTGCTTAAAACCATATTCGAATATCTCTTTCGTGGTGCCTACCGGTAAATGAGAAGTCTTAATTCCTCAAGTTTCACATCAAATAGTCCTGTTTTCATGTTTATTAAAGTTCTGTCTACTTCAAATGTGACTTTTCTCTCTATATATTGACTCTATGTAGCTGCAAGAACTTCCTTCCTGATAACAAACACCAAAATAGTTGCAATTTCATCTGAAAAGTCTTCTTTAGACACATCACAATCAGGTTTATCACTTTTTATCCTATACGTTGCCACCAAATAATCCTTTTCGAGGGTAAACCATTATAAAATATAATTAAAAGATTCTTTTCTAGTTGAATTATCTGCTAAATACCGCTTTGAAATACAAGTTTGATATTTAATTCGATCTTTCCTTATTTCAAAAGAGGTGTTTTCTCCTAAAAACGCCAATAAATACTTCTTATACACATGTGAAGCAGCAAGTAGCCTTCAAAACAGTTGTTAATCGGGTAAGTTCTAGTTAAACATGCAGGTCAGAAGGCGTCTAATACAAGTTTTCCATTGTTTAAAACACCAGATACCCGGTATTAAGCTAAATTCAGATTTCAAATATGGTTCAAATGCATCTCGTATGCTATTCAAAGAAATAATCACCCTGTATTAAGTTAAATTATCTTAAAAGCTGCGTCAAAACCCTCTTACATAGTTTTTTACATGCTCTCTAAGACAACATATCCAATATTTCAAGATAAAGATATACACTTCTATGTACACTTTTGATGCAGCAACTAGGCCTACAAATAGCGTTATTGTAGTAATTTCGAGTTACATTGGTTCAAGTCGTATTGTTCTACATGTAAATTATGTATATTCCATCGCCTCAGGACTTAAAATCTCATTCGTCTATTCAAATGGAGGTGTGAAAACAAGCAAAAACACTTCTTATGCAGAATAATCACATCTCTTGAGTAGAAATTATTCATAAAAGGTGCTACTATTGTAGCAAATTCTCCTTATACAGATGTTAAACATAACCCAACAATTCCGTTACACAATGCGTAAGCATCTATGATAGTAAAGAATACAAATAAGGTAGTTTCGTTGTCTTTGCCTTGCCTGATTATACATACAATATTGGTTATAACCTCGTATATATCTATATTCATATTTAGAAATAAATATATTCATATTATGTATACATATTTCTTTAAATAAAGCTATCGTTAGATAGATTATCTCTTGAATATTTATCCTAACTACGAAATACTTATATTCGTTACTTCTCTTATTTCGTATCAAACCTCACTTTTTATGTTTTCGGACTAATGTTCTTCGTGTATGATTATTCAATAAAGAGTTAACTTGCAAATCAAGAAATATTCTTACCTCGACTTCTAACATCAAGGAAGAAGGTTTCCACTTCCCCAAATCTTCTCAAACACTGCGAGAATTAAAACAATATCTGACACGTGTGGAACCATATGGGGGTGATCTGTTACGTAGCAACAATTAACACGTCGGGCCAGAGACACTTCTTTTCTCCCCCAGTCGGCACAACCAAACTTTCTGTTCACACGGTCAGGAGATTCCCTTCTCTCTGTTAGGTCAACGGGTTAAAACAAGGGGCCCCAAAGGTGAAGTTTTATATGGGAAACATGTCAGTTTCGTAAAAATAATGGCCTACATACGCCAATTTCGCGCCAGAGGAGGCCAGATGACTCGGACTCGGTAGCAACTCTCTACCAGTCTATAATTCATTACGCAATCTATACACTAGAGGGTGGGGGAGAAGAAAACACATGGCCTGTTTCTTCCTTAAACTTCAAAGTAAGAAGTGGGGAACTTTTCTCCACATCTGTCATTTGGTTTGTCTTCATTTAGCTTGTGTTCAGACAGCTTATTGAAAGCCTATGGTTTTGTGGTCTTGGAAATAGCACTCAGGGAGGCAATCAGAGTTCGTTTCTAACTCTGTGTCATCCTGACCGACTGTTTCGACATATCTAGCGTATGTCTTCTTGATTTTTTATTGAATTCGTCCTACGGCAAGATAAGATAGCAATATAAATTTCCAATAAGTGCTCATTATAAGTTGTTCATAAAATAATATACACTTATCAAAATAAAAAATTAAAATTAAAATAGAGGTAATTGCTGGATAAAAACAATGAAAATATAAGGCATTGAAGGCAATATATACATCAAATGTCGGAAAACTTGATAACAGATTGATTATTGAGTATTTCACGTATTGCCTTCATCAGCCAGGTACTTTAAATTATTACAATATTATGTGTTTATACTAAAGTACTGGTTCAATAAAAATGTTAATTTCATGTATTACTATCGCTTCCTTCTATTAGATGATCTATAAACTCTTTGAAAATGATTGCGAACGGAAATTAAAATAGTATTGCAGGGTGTATCTTGTTTAAAACCGACATAACTTATGGAACATCTGCATTTTGGGTGCGATTGCTGCTAGTATGACTAAAGTATTATAGAATGAACAAATTTGGTCCGTTATTTCGGGGTTTTACTGTATTTTTTCGGGCGAATCCCAGTACTATTGTAAAAATTGGTTCGCTTTTAACAAGGGTGATTTATAAAATGAGTCGAAATGGTCAGATTATTGTATTCGGGGATGTATTTATTGTAAGCTAGGAGGGGAACAAAAATGGAGGAAACTAAGCGGGTGGTTCAGGACTCACCTACTTTTCGGGCGAATCCCAGTACTATACTACTGATCTAATATCTTGAGGACAATTAGGGAGTTGCTGTGAATGAAAGACAGTGGCGATCCGAGTTAAGAGCTTCGACTCTCCTCTCCTAACACGTCTGATCAGCGTAGGAAGAGTAGACCAACTCCTCCCTCCGAGAGCGGCCTCATCCAGAAGTGGATTGAATATGGCTGTGAATTATTTATACAGTCTCACCTCTGATGGGGCCCCTTGCATATGTTTTTTAAACTTCCAGTGAGAAAGGAAATCGAAGACTCAATATGACAAGTTCGATACAGTTATCTGTTTCTAAATGATAGCTAAAACCAGGCTCTTCTTCACGTTATTTATCACTAAACATACAATCCAGATTAGGATCCTCAATGTTGTGCATAATATGTATAACATATTCTCCTCTAAGTTCCTTTTCTTTTTGTTCAGCATATTGTAAGATGAGTACTCAAGAACGTGATAAAAATATACAGAACACAACACACGATGCAAAGGTTTGCCAAATATTAATGTATTTATATATTTATAATGTACGTCCACTACCGCACTACATACACAATGTGTACATTTCAATTTACTGATATCACATGTCGTAAGCAACAATGAGTTTCTTGAAAGAACGACCTCTAGTGGTGGCCAATACTGAAAAGAATAGTGGGTTTTCTAACTACCGTTTTTCTTAGCGCGTGTGCATTTTTGTGATCAAGTGTTGCGAGTGGTCTATTTTTTTTTTCTTTAGACATTGTAGAATAAGAAAAGCGATGGTGGGCATCTGAGACCTGCGACAGGGGTTGGCGAAATGGGTGGGGGGAGAGAAAATGTAAAACGACATATACGGCTCTAATGCTTCTGAAGTGAAAAAAAAAGCGTTTCCTTTTGTAAATACTGTTGAATGTTAGAAAAAGGGTTTCATTTGGTTCCTTTTGTTTTGCAGAATACGAAAAGCGATTGTGGACACCACGGAAATTATACAGGAGTTGGCGAAGGGGGGGGGACGTAAAACGACATATACGGATCTGATGCTTTTAAAGTCTAAAAAAACTTTTCCTTTTGTAAATAGTGTTGAACGATTGAAAAGGGGTTTCATTTCGTTCCTTTTGTTTTGTAGAATAAAAATGGTGAATAGCAACAGTTTGAGTACCTTTCGAAGGTATCAATGTGTGTATTTCTGCCATACCATCTATGATCGCAGTCCCAGAGTCAGTAGATTCTACTTGGACTGCACCTTTGATGGTCCCTCAAGAAGGATTAAGAATGTATGTTGTTAGTTTCTTTGTGCAAAGTTCTTCCAAATGATGCATGAGCTTATCTTTTGACTGGGTTTTGTACACTGTTGCATCACTTGCGAACAAGGATCTTGGGACTGCTGTTAACTCATACTTTCCTAGACATTCCTCGAAATCTATAGCAACACGCAAACGACAAAGAACAATAAGACGATTAAACAACTTTTTTCATTTTTTATTTCTTTAATACTTTCTTTAGTTGGAATTTTCACTTATTTGAACATTGTTTTACACAATTTCAGTTTGATTTGTGGAAATGGGTCCCAGAAATTCTTTGTTCCATTAATAATTCGTTCACTAATAAAATTTGGGTATTCCTGAAAATCAATGTCTGACATGCAAGACACATTATGTTTCACATCAGGTGGTGCAACAGTCATTGCGATGACATTAAGCAGTTCTTCGCCATCATAGGTAAAGGGATTGACATGGTTTTGGAGACATTCCATCACAACAATACATTTTTTCTTATAACGAGTTGATGCAGCAAAATTTTCTTCGTGATGGTGTACAGGCATTGTCCATTCGCTTGGTTCTATGCATAGAGAACACATATTTATTAGCTCTGGACTTGTTAATAAAAACTTCATTAATGTTTTTACATTTTGTGTTATTACGACAATCGCACCTCTAATTCTCATTCGCCGATTTTTGTTCTCAAGTGCTTCATCCACTCCAAAATAACAAAATGGTGTGCCAGATTTGTTAGGAGCCCACTTTCCTCTTGCAAGCTCTGTCCATATTTCAATATCATTTTTGGCAAGTACAGTCATTTCTGCAATATGACACGCGATTAGTGCATTGTAATTAGGCAAGTTCATTGCAAAGAAATAGTTTGTAAAAGCTCTAATGCAGACAACCTTAACTTTCAGTTTGCACTCCGCACTGTTCGCAAAAATGACATCATAAAGAAAATATATCCATATAGTTCAGAGCCATTTTAAAAGTGGGATTATTTTTCCTCTTCGTTTTACAAAACTCGTCCAATTTTTTATATAGTTGCAAGTTTTGCATTTCTTTGGCTGCAGCTTGGTTGGCTAATTTTATGGCTTCCGAATCTTTTTGCTGCCATGCTTCCAAAATCGTTGTTTGGATACTCCTGCATGTATCTTCTAAGTCCTTGTGCTCTTTCAGAAACTCTTCAAGAAGCACTGTAAAGAGCACATGCAATGTAGTTATGTGAATTTTCCATGCTCTACGAACTGGTTTTCCATCTACTAAATGGTGCACAGTTGTATCACTAAAGATACCACAGCTCAGGAATTCCAGTCAATTCGATATAATTTCCTATAGCTCTCAATGAGGCCATTATTCTATGTAGATCTCCTGGAATTATAACCCAATTTTGCTTTGAAAAAGCTATTTGAAGTTTGTTAAGTGATTTCAATAATCCAAGGTCTGCAGTAATTATTAACTTTTCCCAGGACCAACAACGTTTTCATGGACTCTTTCCAGATGTTTCAATACAGAGTACTGGACAGAAATGTCAGTCGGTGATTGTGGATGCAGTGGTAAGAGAGAAACACGTGATTTGTTCTTGCTCTCACATACGAACTAATTATGAGCAGCCCATGTTAACAACCGTTCATTAGGTTTATCAGTTTGACTAAAATCTCTCATTCCGCCTACCATCCATATGAGATTTTGCACTATTGAATTGGTAAGGGATTGCGTCTTATTTGATGCTGGAATCTCAATACTCATTGTTGGACTTTGCAGTTTAATACCCTTGGGAAGTGTACATTCTAGGGCTGGGTAAATGTTCTCTGGGATGTCAACATTTTCTTCGTCAGAAACTAATTTTAGATTTTAAGTTACATCCTTCTCTTCAATAATTTGGTAAAGAACAACTACTGTTCCGTGAAGAGTATTCCAACCATCAGGAGTATCTTCCTTAAAATCTATGTTATCGATAGCAAAATATGTGAACCTACCTGGCACTATGTCCGGTGACAAGTAAAGTTCTCCATTAGCATTCGTTTTAACAACTACAGACTTAGTTATTCTATTTGATATTTCCCAGATACGAGAATAATGTACAGAGAGGCCTAGTGAATGCATAAAATTCACAATATTAGAGCTACGAGTCAATTGGTAAACTGATAAACCAATGGAAACTTGAATTGGTTGTTCACTTTTATGTTTGCTTATTTTCGATTTGGATCTTGAAGCCTGATAATCTGAGGGCCAGCCGTATATCAGAGGACAAACGATTAGCCCGAGTTTCAACTTCGTTCACACACATATTTTTTTTCGAAGTGATAGCACCTTTTCCAACCACTTAAAGAAAACTGTCAATAATTCCGGTATTTGGTATCAGCATGAAAATTTCCCTCAAACGTCCAGTGCTTTGCGTTTAAAGCTGTTTTTCGTAATACCTTCGTTGCGGAAAAGAGCACCTTAAATGGTTCATCAGATGTATCATCATCTAGTTTTGCAATAACAACATTTTTAGTTTGTTTTATAAATACACGTTCATATTCATTTTTTCGTCTAAGTACAGAAAACGTAACTCCAGGAATTTCATCTTCAATAAAAGTCTTCAATTTCCTTCTTGATTTAAGCCGTGTCGATGTGTCAACTCCATTAGAAAAACAAACATTTATGTAAATGTTATGCAAATCGGCCATATTTGTAATATTCCCTTGAATAAGAAAATCTTCCAGCGTTCTAAGAAATTCCGTTTCTGAAACTACACACGCTGCACACGCTGCTACACTTTGTTTGCTCGTGGAATATTTTTTCCTACGAATCACATTTGTAACATTTCTGGCCCAACAGATTCGATGATACAACATGTCGATAGCATGGGCATCGTTAGGGTTGATACACTCGTTAAGTCTAACAAACCAAGTATTATTTCCACAAAGTTCGACTGCTTCTCTCAAATTAGAACCTTCTGTATCATACGAAACATGATGAAGTGGATGTTCTCTGGTCTCTTTTCCATCACAGAAAAAACAAAGTTGTTTGTCTTAATTTGATGTGTGCGCTCGAGTAAATGGTTTCGAGGTACAAACGTCATTCGAAATGTTTACGTCTGCTTCATTTTGAATCTTCAAATAGCGTCTTTCTACAGCATTCCATATATTCTTATTATGAGTCAAGGATTGGTAACACGTTAGATGCCAGTTCACTCTAGTTGTATATTTTCAACTGAAGCATCACCACCTACATTCTCCAATATCTTTACACATTATTTATCTTTCAATTTTGCAAAACTAATTATTGTCTTTGATAAATTTCTGAAAGTTTCTTCACCAGCACATTTTACATAGCTTTCACCACTTTCTTTGTTGCACAGTATACATATCTACATCACTACAACGTTTCCTCTTGGATGGTTCTGCTCTTCCTCATTCCATTTTGGTGGTTATTCTTCTTATTCAGTATTCACCTGCAATGACAAGAAAATAAATTTGTTATCCGCTGGCATGCCAAAATGACATCATTTTAGACTTCATTATCACATAAATAACTTCTAAACCTTAAATAAAGGCCGCTTTAGACCATACAATTTCTCGATCTTATTGAAAGCCGTGTGAAAGCGTAAAAGGAAAAAAAAGTTATAGATACACTTGGCCTATTGTAGCATTCTTGCTTTCACACTCTGGCACTACTGATAATCGTAAGATTCATCGTAGCAAAAATGCTGTCGTCTAAAGCGGCCTTAAATCATAAATAAAAAATTTGATAACTTTTTAAAACATTCAATTCTGCTAAAAAAAAACGAAAGATTTTGCAAACTTCAAAAAACATTCGATCAAAATATGTTTTCTCCCCTCCCCCTTCGGCAACCCCTGTCGCATGTCTGCGATGTCCACCATCGCTTCTCGTATTCTATAAAACAAAAGGAACGAAATTAATCAATTTTTCAAACATCTATTACTATTTACAAAAGGAAAAGCTTTTTTTTTTTACTTCAAAAGCATTAGATCCGTGTATATCGTTGGTTTTACGTTTTCTCTCCCAATTCGCCAACCCCTGTAGTATGCCGCGATGTCCATCGCTTTTCGTATTCTACAAAACAAAAGGAACGAAATGAAATCTTTTTTCAAACATTTAATACTATTTACAAAAGGAAAAGTTTTTTTTTTTACTTTAAAAGCATTAGTTTTTTTTTGTGTTTTTTTTTCCCCCCCCCCCCCTCCTTCGCCAGCCCCTGTCGTGGGTCCCAGATGTCCACCATCGCTTTTCTTATTCTACAGTGTCTGAAGAAAAAAAAATGCGACCACTCGCAATACTTAATCATAAAAATGCACACGGGATGTAATTACGAAACCCACTAGAATCACTAAATACAACAAAAACTACTACAACTACTGCCACTATTATAACAAATACTTCTAAGCGGCCTAAGCCATACTTGCTTAAAGGCCTTAAAATAAATTCAAAATTCAAATTCAAACTACTACTAAGCTCCTAGGTCATGGGTTCGAATCTCGCCTGGGGCATGGATGATTGTGTATTTTAATACCCATTGCCATTACATAATCGGGACAACGAACAACTACTAGTACAGTTACAACTATTACTACAGAAACTACAACTACTACTGTGAATAATAATAATAATCTTACAACAGCTATTACTTCTACTACTTTTATTTTGCTTTTGAACATTAAGTCGAAATATTTCTGGTTTGCAACAATACAAATTTGAACTTAAAAGTTCTGCACTATGTTGTATTTCATAAATTCACATTATTATTTGAAATTAAAAATGCTAATTTTTTGTTAATTTCATTGTTATTAACAATAAACTTAAAATTTATTGGGCTATTTTTGGGATGCATCAGGGAAAACTTGCAAATTTTGGAATTTTCAACGAAATTTCATACCAAATTTCAAAATTCTAGACCAACAAAAAGTGTCTTACTATTCCCGGATGGACAAGCAGAAATTAGGGATTTTATATTTGAGCCATATGTGCGAACAAAAGTCTATGTTACATGTTAAAAGATAGAATATAAACTTATGTTCTCGCATACGCCTCATTTATGTAGCTGAATTGTGATATTACAACATCGTATTACGAAATGTTCTTAAATCAGTAGGAGAAATCAAGTTGTAAAATGTTAGATAAAAGATAGTGAACATTCGCATTTATGAAAGAGTTTACTTTAATAAATGTGCAAACTGTTTCCACATTATCCTTAATGAAAAATTTACGAGGTTATCTAATTTACTTTGTTTATGATAACAACAGTACATAAAATTGATTACAGACATTCTTCATAATACAAAATGATGCAAAATACATTTCCTATAAATGTACAAGAAGTCAGCTTTAAACCAAACTCTTACCGTTCAACTCATCTATAGCTGAAAACAAGCAGTGTGCAATTTGTAATGCCTTGACCGCAAAGAAGTGCAGTACGGTCAAATTAATTACACTGATGTACAAAGCACTTCTACTGTGTAGTAGTTGTTGCAGGAATCCTCTAACTTTTAAATCGGTAACTGAAAAGTGGCACTAATGATTTTTAAATTTATAGAATGTGGAAACTCAATAACAGGTAAAGTATTCAATCAACTTCCAAGCAAATACTGTAAATAAAATAACAACATGGCTGTCAAATGATGTATCAGTTGACCTATTTTGCCATTAGCGGAAAATGAAGGTTTCGCCACTAAATTTGCCACAGTAATTCACATCCCTCAAGACTAAAGTTGTTGTGTTTCGCAATTTTTCAAACGAACTACTATATTCCCAAATATGGGGGACCACCCTGTATATCCATGTAGTTATCTATCTATATACAGTAATTCAAATACATTAAAATACTAGTTGTTCCTTACAGTGATGACATTAAAACTAGTTTTTGCTGGTACTCGTAGTGAAAACTGAGTAACTTACTAACCAGTCATGATACTTCTCGTTCGTACTAGGAAATACAAGTTACTAACAAAATGTGTTTGAAGTGTTCAGATATTTCTAGTAACAACTAGTAGAAACAGATTTCGCTCTCTTACTGTAGCACACAAACAAAATATTGATTTCCAAGAACTGAATAAGACACTGTTTTCAATTGCGTTTATGTTGATAAGAAAATACGGGATCAATGGAATACTGATGATCGCTTTCAACTATAGCCAGATACTATAGATTTTGCATGCATTCTTACAAATGGGCATTCTTCTCTAACTTCAAGAATCGTGGATGCAAGTTTCATGAGATTTCAGTTCGCAAAATTTTCTGCTTACAGGGAGAAGAATTCCTTTACTTTTCACTTTTCATCCTCCAAGTTTCTTCAATTGGCTCCCATTTGCATTTTCATTCAGTCTGTGAAAACTATGCGTTTTGCTTTCGTCAGCCTTTTGATGGAGCTTCTAGCGAGCACCAGTTGCATTGCTCTACAATCCGCAGACGCCAACACATTTTCCACTCTTATGATAATCCTAATACAGAGCTTAAAGGGAATAGTATCACGTAAAGGCGATAGAAGGAAATGAATTTGTACGAAAAACTCAAAAACATATCTGTATATTTCTACACTGTAAAAAGTGGAAGCAGGAAATGGATGAAAGTTACTCCGCTTTATGGAAAATCAAGAGTCGAAAATTGGCGTTTTGTTGTATTTACTCGTAAATGTGGATATAGTGTAAGCCCATTAGCGGAAAGACTGGCAACCTTAACTCCATTTTCTTTGCAATGGCTTACCGTTAACTGAAAATTGGCTGAAACTGGCCAAAGTGTTTCGTCAGTGAACGTTCAACTTATTTTACGCTTAAAATCCGGTCATTTTCTGATCAAAGTGTAAGCTAAACTGGCCGTTTCGAGGTTACGTACTTTTGTGGATAAAGTTTAAGCCTTGGTTGGATATTTTATAATCCAATAACAGGAGTAAAGTTACTTGCTTGTAACTGAACGCCCCACCATTTTAAGTGTTTTGTTACTTTTACACTATGAAAAGTAAACAGTTGACAGGTGGAAATAGGAATTAAGTTGGGTATAAATCTTTACACAGTAGCAAACGTAACTCTCTTTTTTTTCTCCAGACATTCCTCGTAGTAAAATCCTGAATATAATTCAGAAAGATCAAACACCAACTGCCTTCGTAGCTAAGTGGCGAGAGCGTCTGATCAGTGTGCTAGTGAACCCTGGATCGAAACCCAACAACATGACTTTTTTGTATTTTATTTTTTTTTTAATTTTAAATTATGAAGGAAATTCTTCTTCTTTTCTACTTTCAAAAAATGTTCTGCTTCAATGAAATACGTTGGAAAAGACATATATGCGCATTTTGAAATTTTACAGAGACTAAAACGTTCAACCGAAAAAAGGCTGAATGTAGGTTAATCCAAAAAGTGGGGGCAGCTCACCTGCCTCCATTTTTTGGATGAACGTTGTGTCTCGAAACTTTACATTGTAATCTTTACTTTAGATTCTGCACATTTTCAAACCGAGCGAGAAATTATAAGTGTAGAAAATACTGTTTTACTTTTCCGTGACACAACTAAACTTTTAAAATGTTAACGTTCCAATGCCAATTAAGCGTCTTAAGAAACTTCCTAGCTTTATGGATATTTAAATATTATTTAATAGTTCGCTTTACCAAACTTAATTTTTCATCGATGTTCAAGTGAAATAGGATACTATTACTGAATCTTAACCCATTTTCACTTGCAATATCTCAAAGCCATATACCAAGTGGATAGAAAATGGCACATTCTAAAAATACCTCGAAACAATATAATTAAAAGGAAACGAGAAAGTTTCATTATGCTTGAGTTCGACTAAATTCTTAACCATCAATTAATCGATTTCCTAATTAACATTGCACTTAAACAAGTAATCTACCACGCCAGCAGTTATGCTATAATCTTGATTATGTCCTTATAGTTTAGAAAACATAAGTTACAGATAATTATTTTAAATAAACTTACAATTTTCGATTTAAAACTGGATGTTATTTTCGTTACCGACTTACAAGACGACTCCCAAAGTGGCCCATTTGAACTTAATCTGTACGCTTTCATTTTCCAACAGCCATCATCTATCTACGTGTAGTCGTCCAAGAGTAAATCTATTTGTAAAAGCAGCGGAACCAATTGCAACTCAATTCTGCATTAATCGAGCATTGTTTCACTTCAATCTGAATGCCGTTTCCATTGCAGAGACTCAAAGAATCACATTTTCATCAGATCTGTTCGATCGATTCCAACAAACTTACTATATTAACAGCTGGATGAACGATCTATGTTTTAGCTTTATTAGAGTTCTATCACAATTAAAATTTCGATGATAATGTTATACGTATGTGAAAAAGTTCAATTCACGTATCATGTGAAATCGTTTATGCTAATTTATACTAAACTTGATCAATGATATTGTGTCATCTAGCTAACAAGCCTTAGGTTTTAATTATGTTGGAATATGAAATTAAGTACTACCTCCACGGAAATGAAGTTAAACATTAAATGAACATTTGATTATGACGCGGAAATGGTTAAACTGATGACAACAAAATTTGCAAGTCTCGTTTTAGCCATTATAAGTTTTTTGAATTAGTCTTTTCGTGGTGACGGTAGTCAAATATTGTGTACGTACCCTGCCCTCATGTATTAGCTAAACCATTTCAGTCAAAACTTAGCACGACGATACAGGATGTAACTCCTGAGCTTTAGCTATTTTAGAATGTTAAACTATTAACCACACCCGTGGTAAAGAGATCAATTTACTATAATCATATTCAGGAATGAGGTACAAACGATTCGAACCAGAGAAAACGTACTTCGGATTAGGCAAAATGTTTCTTCCGTAACAAATGTTTATAATATATATTGTTGTGAAACTCAAACAATAGTCCGTAATCAAGAATGATGGGAACCATTTAACGCATTCTAGCCAAACCTTGCATAAAGTCATAGGTTTCTATCCTAAATGTTTAAATCATTACAAATGTCGATACTAAATACATTTTCTTTCAAGTAACCATATTAAAACATTGTTCGTATAATAGCTCGCCGTGAGCAAAATAAACTAGATTATATGTTAATAGAATTGTATCCTTCATAATTTATCCAAATTGCAACAGTGAACAATAATGTTTACTGTTTATATAGTATCGAGATTCAATTATTACATGTATGTTTGAGCATCACAAGAGAATGACAGGGCCGATTCTAACAAAATGTTACATGTTCATAGAAGTTCTAGACTAAATATAGTACCAATATTAAACATTCTCTACAGATAATGTTTCAATGGTAGCGTGATATTTCTCAAAACAGCATATCAGGAGATAACTGTCAAATCAGTTTCGATCAAATTTAGCTTAGATGATGCATGGCAATATTCTTGTTAAATACAGGGTAAGTCAAAATGATGTACCCGATTTCATAAATTTATTTTGTGAAATATAATGAACATATCTGAATGTAATACATGTGGTAAGAAGGGTAACTCTCAAAGTTTTTTTCAGTCACATCACAAGTGCTCTATGTGAGCACCTCGCGTAACACGACACACATCAAGCCGATAGTCTATCTCCTGCCAAACCTTGTGTAGTGTGTCACGGTAATCTCTGCAATGGCTGCTGTGATGCGGGCGCGAAGGTCACCCAATGTTGTTGGAAGTGGTGGTAAGTAAACACGATCCTTTATGAAAACCCACAAAAAGAAATCACACGGGGTCAGATCGGGGGAACGAGGTGGCCAACGAATGAGAACTCGATCCTCCTGAGATGCACGGCCTATCCAGCGCTGTGGCAATGCCTCATTGAGATGATCCCGAACGCTGCCATGGTAATGCGGAGGGGCACCATCCAATTGAAGAATGAAATCCTCTTCACACTATCCTCTTCGAGCTGTGGAAGGAGCCATTGTTGCAGCATATCAAGAAAAACATGTCCTGTCACAGTAGGTTCAAGGAAGAAAAAGGGCCCATAAATCTTTTCAGGGGAATTGGCACAAAACACGTTCACCTTGGGTGAATCGCGTTGGTGTTCCACAACTGCGTGGGGATTATCAGTTGCCCAGATCCTTACGTTGTGTCTATTCACATTCCCAGAAAGGTGAAACACCGCTTCATCACTGTAACGTAACCTTTCGGAGAACCCATCCTCTTCCATTAACATGAGAAAATCAGCACAGAAAGACGCTCGAGCAGCATAATCAGTGTCTCTTAAGGCTTGTAGCAGTTGCAAGCGATAGGATTTCATTTGTAAACGTTTCCGCAGAATTTGCCATACAGTTTTCTGTGGCATTTCAAGTTCCCTCGCTGCCCGGCAGGTAGACGTCTGTGGACTCCGCACAAAACTGGCGCGAACACGTTCCACTGTCTCTTCCTCAGCTGAAGGACGGCCAGTCGATTTTCGCTTACAGATGCAGCCCGTATCTCTGAATTTTTCATACCACGTACGAATGGTTTTTCCAGTAGGTGGGTCTCTGCCATACTTGGTACGGAAATGCCGTTGAACACTCATCACAGAGTTGTTTACATGGTAATCCAGCACACAGAACGATTTCTGCTCTCCAGTCAGCGCCATGTTCGTTAACTGCTTGCAGCGCCGCGTAGCGGTAGACAATGCAACCACGCGGGACATAAACTAAACTCAACTAAACTTTGAACTTTTGCCTTTCCTTGCGCGTAGCTCACATTAAGATATGTTCATTATATTTCACAAAATAAATTTATGAAATCGGGTCCATCATTTTGACTTACCCTGTATATGAATGATATATTTTTCTAACAAAGTAGAATTAACTTAAATCAAAGACACTGAAAAATAGTTTGCTGTCGTTGTTTAGTTAAATGTGAGATTGTTCGCATTTGAATGTTAACATTGGTGTATTGCAAAATATGAAAGAAAGCAAATTATAAACAATTGATTTGGTGAGTATGGAAAGATAGTACTTAATTGTAAGATTTAGAATCGAATACTACATATTCTGAAGAGGAACTCAAGATATTAATTACAGAGGCAATTAGCGTTTATGACGTTAGATTTGATAGAACATAATAAATGTTTTACTTCGTATATTGTGAAGTTCTCGTATTATTCATCAATGATTAACAGTCGCGTACAAATGCTAAATTTGCACCAATACCAAAGGGGGCTGGTCCGACCCGGCCTCCAATTCGGTGATTATTGTAATTAGCCCAGTAGAAGAGGGATGCCAATTGCTCTTTTTTTCTTTTTCCTAGATTTTGATATAGGATATGAAGCTGACAATTTTAGGATATGTTATTTGGGATGATACGCATATACCCTGCACTTTTGGTTGAGATCGGACCAGAGGGAGGGATGATATTGTATTTTTTTTATAGCGGCGCGCTTTGCTAGCGCCTTGCACTACCCGCCGTTGTTTATCCGCGTCGCATCACGCAGCACCGCCTGCGTCGATCGCGAAATCGAAAGACCCAGTTTCAAGCACCTGTGAAACCGTACAACCCTATAGCTTAATTTTATCATAGAATATGGATTTTTATTAAGGGAATTAGATTTATTTTTGTAAGAAAGGGCTCATCATTTTGTTTTGACGGTGACCCATTTGGTGGAAAAGCGCAGTATATACCTAGGTATATGTTATTGAACCTTACATGTAGAAGATCTGCTGCACAACTTATTTTGTCCTCTTACATCTTCCGATATATTACGATTTGCGCATGTGAAGAGCTGTTTGCTTTTTCAGCTGTGGTGGTCGTGAGGAGGGAACAAGGTGTTGATGCTCGCTAAAATTTGAATGCAGGTGTTCGCAAGAATTCTTTATATGTCTGTTGCTTGTATGACAGCCGTACCAGTTGAGTGACATTTAACAGTTATTATTTGCTTCGGTTCTTTTATGCTCACGAATCGTGTTATGACATGCTCCGGCTTTTCTATGAATTTAACTGTGCAGATATTTACATGATTTAAAAAAATATACAATGGGTAGACGGGGAGCAAGATAAAACAAGTTGTTTTGCATTATTTTGCTTGACTAGAAAATAGATCTGTGCTGAGTATTTCCTTGTTTAGACCCTGTGGCGCTCGGCAGGAGGGGAACCGGAACATGTTTGTTTTGATAATAGCCGCATAACAGGTGTTGAGAAAAAACACTGAACTGCTGAAAAAGACTATATTATTCGTAAAAAATAAACTACATGTAACGTTTCGACCTTCTAGCCAAGATCCTCATCAGACATAAACAAAGCAAATTTTATAAGAAATATGTTGACAAGAATTAGTAGGATTTGTAGCAAAAATGTAGAAAAGAATGTAAAAGTTTTTAAGGAACAGCTATATGAGAATGGGTATAGTAAAAGGGATATCTTAAAGGCATCTTTGGTTTCTAGGGGAAGAGAAGGAAAGGAGGAAGGAAAAGAGGTGGTATGGAAAGGCATTATAGGGTTAGGAGAGAACACAGAGATTATTAAAAATATGTTAAGAAAGCAGGGTGTAAGAGTGTACAGAAAAGGTAGCAGAAAGTTGTTGGATTTGGTCAGAAGTAAAGGAAAGGATAAAGGGAAGAAGGAGCAGAAAGGTGTCATTTATTGTATTAACTGTGAGGATTGTGATATGAAGTATATTGGAGAGACGGGTAAATTGTTGAAAGAAAGAATTAAACAACATAAAAGCGATGTGAAATATGGTAGAGAGAGTAATGCTATATTCAAACATGTAAAAGAAAAAGGACATAATGTGGACTGGGAAAAAGTGATTGTGTTAGATTATGAAAATAATATGTGGCCTAGAAAATGGAAGGAGGCCTGGTGGATAGAAAAAGAAGAAGATAAGAACTTAATGAACTGGACCAAAGGTTTTAGCATTAATAAAGAATGGAATATTATTGTTGACAAACACAGAGATACGTATGTTAATTGAGGTGTTAGGGGGCTCTAAGTTTGCTTCATGTTGATTCTCTTTTTGTTAACATGGGATGTTTTATGGCGTCTCTGATTGACTGATTGTTCCAGCCAATGAGGAGGCTGCTTGATCGGGCGTCCCTGATTGGCTGCTTGTTTCGGCCAAGGAGGGATTAAATTTAAAAGAGTGTATGTCTGATGAGGATCTTGGCTAGAAGGTCGAAACGTTACATGTAATTTATTTTTTACGAATAATATAGTCTTGTTCAGCAGTTCAGTGTTTTTTTTATCTTAATTGCAAGATGTGCAACTGTTCTGTTGTCAACAGGTGTTGATGAATTAATTTCTTGTCTTCTTCATGTTCCCAATAACTTTGGTAAGTTCGAAAAGATTAAAAAAAATATCTGTCATATAAGCATAAGTGTTTGTGTTGCATAATATTGTGCAATACTTATCATTCAAGTTAAGCTGCCTTATACTGCCTTCTTCTGTCTTCATCTTTTACCTTTTCTATTTCACATTTTGAACCTTCTTAACACTAATGAATAATTATGAAATACATATATTACTGTACATTCTATCTTTTCTGTTTTCTTTCATGGATTTTTTTAAAATAAAAAATTTGGTTTTACATTTCTATGAAAATACTTCATTTACATTTTTCTTTTCCTTTTAAACATTTTTACAAGAGACTTTACAATCTCATCGTTTTTGTGCAGATTCGTAGTATGGAAACTAGAAAATATATCTTTTCCTAGCACGCTGAAATAAATAAATACAGTGCAGAAAAGTCCACAAAAAATATATTCTTCCTGTTGAATTTGAGTTTTGTTTACATGACATAATTTACAATTTCGTTTTAAAATTTTACAATTTGATTATTATGTCCATTCCCGAAGCTATCAAAATACTGCTCCCGTCCATGTTTATTAATATATATGTCAGTCCAGTGAGTTCCAGAGGAACTTGACGCACTCAAATTTACTATAAGTGCCGCCGGATATTTAACTTATTTTGGTAAAGTGTCAACTGATAAATTCCAGTAAGCCTAGTTGCACTAGTACAGTCCTGAAGCACATTTTTAAAATTTCGTCACTCCACATCTGAATCACTTTCACTTATTTGTGTTGGTTCATACAGTGTTCTGTTTTCAGGTTAAATAAACGATCGTAGATAATAATAACTTATATAAAAATCTGAGTACATTGACGCTTCCTTTAAGGCACAACGAAAACTTGTAAACTGATGAAGATGGTGAACACAACTTTTTAATGGAAATACTAAAGCATTATATTTTCGACACTGTATATCTTACAAATTAATAACTGTTCTTTGTAGAAGAGACTCTAGGAAAATTTGTCGTGCTTTTCGGTGAGTGAAAATACTATCACTGTGCGAGATATACTTGGTAACTATGTTTTTAAATTCCTTGTATTCAACCTCGCCTTCTATCCACTCTAAAACCAATGCATGCTGGCTTAAATAATCATTTGCATATCTTAAACTAGAAATAATCTTTGATATTGGAAAAGAAGGAATACATATCCAACTTTGAAAACTATTGGTATCTACATGAAATATGGCTAATTCTTTGAAATTATTTTCTTCATTATAATCGAAGACTAAAACGTTTACGACAATTTTCATGGTTGATGTCAAACTAAACTAAATTTTATATGGTATGATCCGTATACACAATTCGATCATTATCGATTTCTGTATAAGGGAATGAAATTGAGCGTAAATAATACGTGAAAATAGAGTGTGCAAGATTTTGACTGAACCCTATTCGGAGATTAATGGGAGAATCCTTAATAACATCCCATGTAGAATCATTCAAAGTATTAGTAGGAGAAAAAATAAAAGCATAAAGAGTATATCCATGAGGGTAATCAGAATATGTAACTTTATGACTTACATTTTCATGAAATATACCAGTTCCAGAGAACAGGGTGTTATAACTTTGAACGTATAGTTGTAAGAATACTATCTAAATCGAATGTATTGATTCATAATATCCTGTTCGAAATTTTAAATTATATTCTACTATATTTTTATCTCCTAATTCAATAATAAGTTACTATTCTTTTTGAATATTATAAAACTCCACGGAATAGGAAGTCCACTTATACCTATTACCCGATTTCCCGTTAAATGAATTGACTGACAAAGTTTCGTAATATACGAACTTGTTTTATTTTCAAAAACATTATCGCAAACATTTGGTGGCAATATATCACAGAACTCATCCGCTTGTTTCTGAGACAGCATGTTTACGACTGAATGGATTTTTGTTTAACCCAACTATTCATAGAAGAAGGATAACATGCAGTCTCCTAACAATTTCACATAAATCCAACCTATACTATATTTTAATACTGATTCAATTAAATAACTTTTCCGTTTTCCTACAAATAGTTTTTGTAATTCATGATGATAAAATGAACCTGTTATAAGTTCACCATTCCAATCTCGAACTTTATAAATAATTTTATTACTTTTAATATAATGATCCAATAAAAATATTTCACGAGGCCATTTCGGTAAATATTCTTTTTCTAATTTATGTTTATATTTACTCACTCGAATATAAATGCCCGCTTAAAATTTACATTTCTTCTTAACTTTCTTTTCTTTCCCGTATAACCTTTCCCAAAATTTCATGAACATTAACATTTACTTGTACAGGTGCATATTTAATGGAATAATTTAAAGTCCTTACTTTATGTTTGCTACAGATGATTTATCTGTAACAGAATAAAGTTATCTGGTTTTGATACTTACATTTCGAGTGTTTAAAGAGTGTACGAGGATATTTTTGTATTAGGACATTGTATACTACAGTTGATAAGCCAGTTAACTTACATAAAATACGCATGTGTATTATCGGTCTGTGTGTTAGAAGCAGTGCGCCCTCCCAATGATACAAGGTCTACGTCCCGACTGTTTCTCAGTCTGACCCTAATCCAGTTCAACTGTGGAAATTTATTAAACAAAACAAATAATCTTCCCCTAATATATTTAAATTTGAAGGTCATGATTTGTGTAAAAATGAAGAAATAGATAATATTTTTGTACAGTATTTCAAATTAGTGTATCCTCTTTTCAGCCGTTCAGTAATTTTGATAGTAATTCTAGGGGTTACGATGAAATCAGAATATTGTTTGTAGACCAAATACATTTGAATGAAATAGAAAAGGCTATCAAAAATCTAAAATCCAAAACGTCAGTTGGATCAGATGGCATACCCTCTTATATAATCTAAGATGTAGTGATATATTTAAATATTTCTTATTGATTACGTTCATTTTGGCACTAAAAATATATAGTTTTGTTGACAAATTGAAATCTACTTTAGTTTGTCCTATACCTAAAACAAACGATAGACCAGAAATTGCCACTCACAGGTCTATAGAAACCTTTCAAATCTTTGAAGAGATTATATACTAACGAATTGTTAGTCATGAGAAGCTAGTTTATCTCAACTAACCAATATGAATTTTTCTAAAACATTCATGGTAACCAACCTTGAAATTGTTACAGATTTTATTGCGAAGTCGTTGGATGAATGAAAGCAAGTCGATGTGATTTATATTGACAGAGTTAGTCACAACATATTACTAACTAACTAACTCTATAGCTTATGGAACTCGCAAGTTCATCGCCGTAGTAACAAACGTTCGCCATTGGATTCTATTCTGGGCAATATCAAGAGAGTTTTCATCACAAACACCTAGTTCTCGAAGATATCTTCTAATATTGTCCTACCAACGACGTCTCAGTCTTCCCAATGGTCTACTTCCATCCGGCCTTCCAACCAGGATAGAATATAATCTTCGTTTTTACACATCCGAGCTACATGGCCTGCCCACGTTAGTCGTCGTGATTTCAATATGTTTACAACATCTGGTGAATCGTACAGTCCGTGGAGTTCTTCATTATGCAGTTTTTCATTATACAACATATTACTAGGTAAATTAAATCAGTATTACTTTGTGCACTGTCATGAGTCCTGCAAGGCTCGAATCTTGAACCATTGTTATTCCTCTTGTTCATTAATGGCTTGCCGAAATCCATACCGGATAATGAAAATGTGTTATTTGTAGATGACCTCAAAATATACGCTAAACTTAATTCCATGAAGGATGCCTTAAAACTGCAGCATAGACTAGACCACTTTATTAACTGGTGTGCTATCAGTCAGCTTTCAGTCAATACCAAGAAATGTAAAGTTTCATCATTCAGTAGGAACAAAATGATTTATCGATTCTATTGTGAAATTAATAACTTTGCATTAGGTAAGCCCGATGTAGTAAAAGATGTTTGTGTCACGTTTAGTATGAAATGGACATCTGCATAACAAATACTACCAAAGAAGCTTTAAAAATACTAGGATTTGTAATAACTATGGGAAGAAAGTTTAGCAACGTTTCTACATTAAATAAAGTGTACTATGCTTATGATCGTTCCAAATTGGAAGATGCCTCTACTAAGTACCCCTTGAACTAACAAACTGGCAACACCGAGAGAAAAGACAATCAAAATTTCTTAAATTTCTCATCCATAAAGTAACTAGGATCTATCCTATTTATGAAAGTTACAATACAATCACTACAAACTTTAACTTTCAAAACTTAGAGTCAAGGTGTAGCATTTCTTATCTATTATTTCTTAGGAAAATAATTCAAATTGGTTTAGATTGTATAGACTCAACATCATTGTTACACTTTCGTGTTCCGTCATGAAAAACTCGCGTAGACAACACTTGTCTCTTCCACTGAAAAAGGCAAGGACAGATAAAATGATGAAGTAACCAATCTGGAGAATATGTACTTCCCACAATGAAATTTGTAGAACTTGCGACGAATTGGATATATGTGATATATGTTACAAAGTATTTAGATATATTGTAATAAAAGTGTCTGTAAATGAGCATTGTATATAACGACACTCTAATTTCGCCATAAAACCTTTTGTGTTAACAATAAATAAACAAGTAAATAAATAAATAATGCTACAAAAATATGATCATAAGGCCACCTGGGCCTATCTGATTTTTAAACAGTGGACGGTTATATGGTTTAGTAAAGTACATTAACTGAACATTTCTACCGAAATAATATAATAAGGTAACATAATCAGGAGATGACCTTGTTTCAATAGCGGATAAAATATAAACTTACAATATACCATCATTGGTGAAACCTATTGTTTTGCAATACAAAAACCCCATTCATAACTCGACACCATGTATCCAAAACAATCCTCATGAAACCACAGTTCACATTTTTTGCACTGAAACCAATATTTCAGTCTATTCGTCGCGTTTGCCACGGAATGTTGGATCTTTTTCGTTATATATTTTTGGGAGTAGCTTATTTTCTAATCCAATCTCCAATCTTTCATTTCTGTCTGGACACTTTCCCTTTCATTGCACCACAGACGTATTATTTTCATGTGTTTCTATGAGGTTCCAAACTGACCAATTTTCACATTCCTTGAAACTGAAGGCTTAGACATTAAATCCAATGGCTACAGTAACTTCAAATATTGATTTATAATGATTTCCCATGAGACAAGTATGGGCTGTTTTATCTCGATCACATGCTTTACAGGCAGTGACACCTTAGCCCAACAACCACTTCTATTCGAAGTTGCCAATAGTACTGATATGTACACAGCCTCTGTGGAAAACTGCTGTGATATCGAGTAGCACAGTTAGTAGTGGTTCTATTACAGTGCTTTTTAAGTACTAAAGTTCTATGATTCTCATAAGCCCGAGAAAAAGTTGCTATTTACATGGGCGAAATTCCGTTTCAATTTTAAGAGTGTTTCCAGCTTGGAGCCCAAAGTCTACGGCTACAATATGACAAATAGTTAACAATTCTCAATAAATCCGAAACGATGTATTGAATGAATATCTCGTTTGCCGAAGTTTTTTTTCTGACAACATGGTGGATATAAAAAAAAAGCATCACCTGGTTTTCAGTGTTGCCAGCCTGGTATAACTTTTAGAAATGATGATAAATAACATATACAGTATTAAAGCACACATCTCAGTGTTGGAATCTGTAGATTAAACACAAAAGGTTTTTACGAACTTATACAAAAAATACGCATGTTGCTAGAATATTTATAATGTCTTATCCATAGTTTGCAACACTGTAGTGTGTGCTTTTCTGATATATATGATTGTTAGGGAATCCAAGATTTCCAATAACGCGACGTAATGACATTTGGAAATTTTAAACGTTATACCAGGTTGGCAACACTGACAACCCGGTGGCATATTGTTTTCCCTCGTGATATCCACCAAGTAGTTAGAAACAAATTGCCGCAAACGAAAATTTTCATTAAATACATCGCTTATGGTATATTAAGAATTATTAATTTTATTTCCATTGCAATGTAGGCATCGTTGTCTTTGTTCTTCAAGTTGGAAACGCTGTATCTTCAAAATGAAGAAGAATTTCACCCATGTTAATAGGAACGCTTTCTTGTTTGTTTCGATGTCAGGAATCACCCCCTGAAAGTAACGTACCGTAGTTAGTTTTAAATCACTACGTAGTAGTAGTAAAAGTATTGGTACTGGTAGAAGCTGTTTATTCTTCTGTAGCAACGTTGAGTAGCGGTACTAGTTTGTTGTCTTTTTTTCAGCAGTAATAGGAGTATTAGTAGGGACATTATTAGAATCAGTACTTATCAACACCATCAATTTCATTGGCTAGTATTTCAGTTTCGTAGACTAAAAACGTACTAACGGCTAACGTATACGTATTACGCAATAGTAACAAATGAGCAAAGAGTTTTGAGAATACAGCGATTGTTTATAATTTTGAATATTTGATTTTTTGAACTTCTAAATCTAATTTCTAGGAAAAGAAGAGTTTCTCAAGCCATGTTGCTATGAACATTTTTAAAAACTTGGTCACTGCAGTGACAGGAAATAGAAAACAGATCTTCGTTCCTATCCATGTACTCTACCAATTGAACTACTATTGGAATGCTCGATATCTAAGTCATCATAAGGTCTTTCTTTAAAGGGAATTATGGTCTAATTCTTTCGTACTGAACTATTTGAAGAAAATATATCTCGCACGTAATTTTCTCTGTCGACAACAGCAGAAAAGTGGTTCAGCCGGGATGTGAGGATTAACTACCCCAGACGCACAAGAGTTGGTCATCATGGTGGTAGCTCTATCTGTAAAGTATCCAGTCAGCTCAGAGGTCCGAGATCGATCCCCAATCATTGCCGCAATATTTATTTTTGTGCATTGTTATGGTACTATACTCAGGTATTCTCCAAAGTGGATTTATCATCTAAAACCTTTGTTTCTGACCTGTACCATCAACTCATACTCATCAAGGTTCACTTTCTGACCACCCAAATACAATAAATATTGTGACTTAATTAAGCATTACATTTCCTATTGAGAGCAATTTTCAACAGCTTTGAAATTTACATCATAACAAACAATAAATTACGTATAATGCTATTAATTTTGCTATTTTTGAAGCAGAAGCTTGGTTTGTACCTATCTATCTATACACCTATATATACCTTAATTCCGTAACCGTGAATGTGAAAATAAACACATCTATCCATTAATTGTTTCATGTTGAATTTGTAATTAATTCTGCTTTCATATTTACTGTATTAAGGAATCATTGTTATCCTTATACTGCGAATTAATTTCATACATAAAAAAGTGTATTTCTGGTTGCATTATTACATTATCGCCTCGTCGCCAAATTACACTTTCTCGTATAGTGATTGATTAACAATATAACAGAATTTAATAACAGTATTTGCTAAAATCTAGAGAATCACTAGAGCGACAAAATTAACTAATAACTTTTATTTTAAATATTGAGTATGGTTAAGAATATTACATGCAATGAAAAATAAAAAAAAAATGAAGCAGGTAATAATAAACAGAAAGTCAATATTGATTTACTGGCTATTAAACTGATGGAGCTTTTAATTAACCAATTCACATTTTCGATATTTGTTCGTGATCTGTTTGTCGTGGATATGCGTATTTTTTCTTCAAATGCAGCTGAGCTATTTCACCAAATATATTCATGACATCCTTTATATGAGTTACAGTACCGTAGCTTCGTTTTACAGTGTGCTCTTCATTTTAATTTTATGGTAAACAATATATTATCAAATACAGCTTGCATGCAACACAATTACACTCTTTTGATGTATGTGTTTCAGTGAGAGTCAGAAATCTGCTTATACAAGGAAGCCAAAAAGCGTCTTGCCTTTTTCGATTGTCAGAAACAGGAATTAATACAGAGCGCAAGGTCCGAAGAAGACAGTGGCTCCCAGGGGAGTCTAATGCTGGCTCCTTCTGCTGCAGTTCCTGTTGTACGCGCTCCAACTGCTGCGAGTACATGTCCGCAGTTTGGGCCCGGTAGTAGCACCTACTAGTAAACCACTTGACGACTACTTCACCAGATACTGAGTATGATCTTGCGTGCGTTCCGTGGTGCCAATCGATGTCTGGCACGCTTGGGCTTCTATACAAGATCCACTTTACGTCACTGGTGACCAATTGATCGAATATAGATGTTTTGTGGTGCCGAGGAAGCAAAGACAAACAGACTATCACTCGTTGGTTCTTTTTGGCTTCTGACAATGCGTGTGGGTATTCGATGGCTCAACTTGTAATTCTTCGCCATGCAGTGCAGGTGAAGTTTTACTGCTTTCATCAGAAACCTTGAAGCGTTCGCCAAGCTCACCACATGTTTGCTTATTTTCCTGCACTATGGCCGCCTTCAAAGATTCCTCATCCAGGGACTACTAAGGGAATTTCAAATTGTATTTTATTTATGGCCTTTAGGTAACTACGCTAAGCCGGCCGGGTGGTCGAGCGGTCTGCGACGGTAGGCCATTGGCTCGTAGGTCACGGGTTCGAGTCGAGGAAGGGGCATGGGTGTGGATTTTAACAGCTAAAGCCGAAGTCCAAAGTTACTAGAGTGGCCCATATAAAAATAAAGTTTACCAAAGTTTTCTTAGGTAACTAAGGCTTAGGCCGGGATAGGATAGGGGAATGGATTCGGGAAGGTGTCGTCCAGGGCTTATATTGAACGTGCCATCCCGGTATTTGTCTGGCGTGACTGAGGAAAGTCTGTGAGAAAACCTCAATCAGGATGGTCGGCCGCTGGGATCGAACCCACGACCTCTCGAATTCTACGCTAACGCTCTACCACTAAGCTACAGCAGCCCGGTGACCACTGCGGTTTTCATCACAGAGATACAAAGCTCCCGAACTGAATTTCTCGAACATTCCTGGCGGTGCAATTCACAGCATTATCCCGAAAGGCGACTTGATTCGTCTACGGGTACGTAACCCTACTTTAAAACAATAAAGCAAACAACAACGAAAGAAACTGATTCACACTTCCACTTGTCTTCGTCACTGCTTGAGCTATGACTGTTCGGTGTGCGTAAGGGGTGTGTCTTGGTCATGGTCAATGTTCCCACTGATCCCTTTTCTAGCACCTCAGGCACTTATTTCTAAATCAGTGATCACGTCTTCCCATGTGACGTCAAAAACAGCAAGACCTTTTACTCTTACCTTGTAGAAGTGTTTACTAGAAAAAAGTAGAACCTCTTGACACGATTTGTTAGCACTAGTATTTCCTAGTAACAACGATAAATACGAGACTGATTAGTATAAACGTGAATATAAAAAGTAATACTTGGATTTCACTTAGCTTATCAGTAAAAATATATGGAACATCAAATATTCTTATTATGTTCACAGAAATATTACTGCCCAATGGGTCTTAGTAGAAAGCAAATATTTTGTGTCACATTTATTTGGTGTTATAGCATGCATGGAAGATAAGTTCGAAATGTTTTTTTTTATTTCCTTTTTACATATCAGCTTTTCTCATATTTTTGCTTCGTGAAAAATAAAAAGAGTGATAACTTACCTGAAACACTATCGTCAATCAGGATAATAGGGTCACGGCACCAATTCCCAGACACTTAAGAGAAATTCTGATTTTGGTGGTGTGTAAATATAAACAAAAAATATAAAGAAGAAAAACAGTTAAGTAAATACATACCTTGGGAATTTAAGTCGTGTATTAGTACTGTAGAAAAGGAAACACACATTTTTGTAAACCGTAAGAAATATAAATATGAACATATTGCAAAAAAACACCAGTTTCCAGCCAACTCTACCAGTAGCTGGCAGTTAAGTCGAAGTTTCCAGCCCCTCTAGTCAGACTTACTTTAAACGTTTAAGTTAAATAACAGCAAATAAAATAGAACAACAAAATATATAGCATCATAGCCCGCATTCTAGGCATGAAAAATAGTAAATTGTGTTTTTCATAGTGTTCTAACAAACGAAAACATCGCTTGTAAGTTTTACAAGCAGGCCAAAAAAGTCAAGAAAAACAAGCACCTTGTAATGTTGTTCTGTGTGTACGACTTTCGTTTTGCCATCTTTTGAGTCTGCAAATAATAAAATAATTTACCATCAGCTTAATCTTGTTCTTGCAAGTTCGTAAACACAAAACATTCTGTACTGTAGACTAGGATGAAGTTGATCAGATTATTAAAGAAAATGCTGGAAGCCTGCTAAAATGTTATTTTTTAAAATGGGAGCCCATTCTTTAATCAAGATACTTTTGGGATGGTCAGTACAGTGATTCTGTTACCCCAAATACTCCAGAACCTCCTGTGGGGGCTTCACCCCCAAATTCTCCAGACCCCAACTTTTAAAGTTTTTGCGGTCGAAATCGATAGAAACCTTCCAAAACTCCACTTAGACCCTCCTAATTTTGACTCTACACCTCCAAACTGAAAAACCTGGTGTAAGCCCTGGATCAGTATTAAGACTTGTAATCAATGGGTCCCGGGCTGGGGTCGATATCCGTTTGGGACACAGATGGTTACGCTAACATTAAACTGTAAGTTCAGCTCTTATGACATAATCTTCATGCGGTGGAAGGCAATGAAAAACCACCATCGGTTTACCTCCATGGGACCTTCGGGTCAGGATCTGCCTTCGGGCTGAAGACTCATCATCATTATATAAAGCAAATCATTAACGTTAGAAGAACGGTTGAAAGTTGGAAACTAGTCAACTTTGTCCCATTCCAGAGTTCGATTTGTAGCGGGGGATGGTTAAGGTTTCTCCCTCTCCGCAAAAATTATTGTGGCTCTGTTTACAGATATAATATACCTCTAACCTATGATATGGACGATCCCAAAATACCGTATAATACATATCTCACTAATTTTTCTCCCTCTCTGGAGGTTGTATAAATCGAACACTTCCCTATTCTACTGTACTTTTTGCCGGTGGCGGGAAACTGGTGCCATACATAATTAACCCTCGGTCCAGTTAGCAGACATAATGGCCGTTTACTGGCTTCACGACAATTTTTTGAACCAGTAATCGAGCCACGCAATTAGTGCCAACGTATTTAACAAATATATTTCAATTTGTTTCTGCTGTGATTTCTCTCTCTTAACGTGTGTATATTTATTTACGGCTAACACCTGTATATTACATTAAAATAAATAATCGATGCATATCCAGATTTTCTCTTCCTACTAACGATGCACATGATGGAGGCTAAATTTATATGTTCACAACTTCATCACTAAATAACTATGAGTCACAAAATTTGAAAAAGTCAATGAGAACACATATTACATCTAAACATCGAAACGATTAAAAAAAAAAAGGTGTGCGAGTCAAACATTAGACGCCTTATTTATTTACTTTTAAAATTGTAATGACTGGAAACTGGTTCGTGGCTGGAAACTGGTGCCGTGACCCTAGTGTACATCGGACTCAAAAACATTCTGCCACCTGTCAACCAGTTGTTAAATCCTCTGCTGGAAAAAGTCACCGAATTTGGAGGCAAAGAACTGTTCGTAGCCCGTCATCCTCATTTTGTAGTGTTTTCCCGATAAGGTGTTTGCAGGATGCTGTTTAACGTCGAATAAACCGTTAAACAGGCGGCGTAATTTCTAAACGTATGTTTGCTATTAGGTAACCCCTTCATGGTATGAGCTGGGACGGACCAAAGTCCCCAAACACCAGAGATAAGTGCTCTACCCCTGATCCACCGATGATCCAAATGACCTTACCATTCCCTTAGAAGTGATTTCCCCATAAATACCTTTAATTGTGGAATATGTCTGAGGGGCTAGGCCAAGTAAACATGGAGGATACTATAAAATTTGATTGCTACACGTCTGCTAATGTCTACAGTTTTCTTGTGCACACCTTCCTCTCACAATCTCGAGTCACTCTCATTTGATAACTGCGCAATCTATTCAGAACATTACTCTAATACGCTCCATTGATAACATTACTTTTTGCCAAATAATCCATAAGAAAAATGCCTTTCTCATCCCAGAAAGCTGCGGTGGTTCAACGGTTAGAGACCTGACCTCTGGTATTTGTGTTTGTCGGTTCAGACCCTGGTCGTGTTATGTGGGCTTTGTGGTGGACAAAGACCATGTGGATGGGTTTTCTCGCTATTTTCCCGTTTGTTCCCACTTTCTTCACTATAGCAATCGTCCCATCATCATCCAGCCGACCTGAGTCAAAGTTGCCTAAAGGTCTTTCAATTCAATTCATCCCAGAAAACTGATCAATACCATTTCATCTGGAGCTAGGACTAGGACTTTCTTTATTTCAATATTTCAATATTTCCGTTGTTCTCACATTTACTTTTTCTTTGGGTTGAATGGATGAATTCATGATTCATCGTGAAAAAATCATCGGATCAAGTGAACACATAATCAACCATTTTTATGAACACGCGTTTCATTTCTGTTTTGGCAAAGCGTCAGCAGTGGAGAGATCTAGTGTGCTGAAACCTGGTTAATGTGAGAATAAATGTTAATAAAACTGACCATTGAGAAATGTCTAATTCACAGCTTTCCACACAATTTCTTGGATTATTACCGACAATATTAAACGATTAATTCCTGTACTTTTCGTAACGAGTTTGTGGTATACACTCTTAACGGGAGAATGTTGGTCAACATTTGGACTGTCTTCACCATGGTTTAATTACATCATAAGATGAATTAGAAATAAATCTAATCTCTTCATTTATTTGTTTGGTTGCGAATCTTTTCAGAAACAAATAGTTTTATAACACAACAGTGCCAGTAGTCTTACTAATACAAATCACTCGATTTTACGTATTGTCAACTCATGAAAATTCTTTCTAACTCGTCCAGCACAGATCGCTCAATTTTAACGTGTTGCCAAATCATACACAAACTTTAGAAATTAAGACGGAATTATAACTCACACAATTGTGTAGGGTAGATTAAATTTTCCTAACTGCTGAAATGGTACCAACTTTTTGTCCATACAGCTCATATTCTATGGAGTGATAAGTATAGCAATACGTTAATAATCAATGTTCAACATGGTTCGCACGTTTTGTCCAAACAGTGTATACTCTACATAGTCGCCGGCAACAATAACTATTTAACTTTATGGGTTATAGAACTCGCAAGTTCATCGCCGCAGTAACAAACGCTTGCCATTGGATTCTATCCTGGGCAAAATCAAGCCAGTATTCATCACGAACGACTAATTTTCGAAGATCTCTTCTAATATTTCCTACCAACGACGTCTCGGTCTTCCCGAGGGTCTCCTTCCATCCGGGCTTCCAACCAGGATAGAATATAATCTTCGTTTTCCCTCCATTAGAGCTACAAGGCCTGCCCACCTTAGAGATTATTTTTACATCTGCTGAATCGTACAGTCCGTGGAGCTCGTCATTATGCAGTCTCCTCCACTTTCCAGCCATCTCATCCCGCTTTGGCCCGTATTTCTTTCTCAAAACCTTATTTTCAAATATACATAATTTATGTTTATCTGTTAGGGTCGTTCTGCAACGTTCGCAACCGTAAAGAATTACCGGCAGTTTTTTTTTCCTTTTTGGGACCCTCCTAGCCACCCCTACCTCTATGTCTTCTTGACACAACTTTGTTTGGAGTACCTGAGGGGTATAACGAATCGAAAAACGTATTCTCCACAATGTTGGGGTAGGTCATTCCCCGTTTCGTCTTCCCGCCTCGACTCATGCTCAGCATCGACTCACGGAGTCGATAGGATCTGTTTACTCAAACTTAATGCTGTTGGGAGGGCTATAAGGGATATTTCTAATAGCCCAGTTCCCGGCGGAAAATCCTGGGCCCTATTTCCGCGATTGGGGGGAATAAACTGCCTTTTTATCTTTTTTTTTCATATGTATTGTTTACATTAGAGAGACTTGAGTAAGTATTACAATATAAAGCTTAGCTTATTCTTTTCTTATTTATTTATTATTATTATTATTTATTTAATTAATTAATTAGATTCTTTAAATGTTCTTATTTACTTGTAGCTTCTCTTTTATTTAAATTTTCATTCATACATAATCATTTCCATTGTTATTATGTCCAGCACTTATTCTTTATTAATTATTCATTCTTAGTTTGTTTATCTATCTATACCTATAGAGTTATTACTTGTACAAAATCCTCCAATGTATATATATTCCCAATACTACTATATGATACTATCTCTAATCCCATCATTACTGACTATCCCTAAAAATCCCAGCCTAATAGCTATCATCCCCTCCAAAACATATTATTATTATTTCCTAGTAGTCTACTAATTTTTATTTATAAGACGACTTCACATTCAATTACAACACATTCATATATTCATTCATACATCTTCAGGTGATGGTGTTGATTGGTAGAGTTGATTCAGGCCCCTGGGCAGCGGTATCTCTCTTCTAGATCTGTCGATCGGGGCTTATTCCAGGGGCTTCTCTTCTTCTCCTCTCCATATCGTTGCACCAAACAGCACTTAGCACTATTCCACACACTCTTTCACTAATTTTCTTCACACACACTTTCACTTAGAACGCTATTTTCTGTTTCTCTGCATCCAGAGCTTCGGTGCTGTCCTGACTGTCAGTCGGCAGCAGCTCGTGGGCTTTTAATATTATTCATTAAATTCCTAATATATTCGCACATTTATACTTGTTACGTTGATCTTTCGAAGAAAAGCAATGGCCATGACCGTGGAATTGATGGAAAATCCACAAAGTTCGCATGAACCATATTTTCCCTTCCCTTTTAAATATTCAGGAATGTTTTTACAATCACGCATACAAGACACGCCAACGATTCAAGACGCGCGAACTCGACACAAACGAATAGCACGTTTTCACGGTCACGCATTATTTACAGTATGTACAGTTGCTTGAGTATTTCCGATTTATGCAATTTAAGTTGTAATTCCTCTTCTAATTCCTATTTACAAATCTTTTTTTTACACATATGAGAAATTTTCGCCGCAAGTAGATCCAGGGAATTCCGTAAGTCTTCGTTGTTTATCATATCCCGAATTGTATGATCTTGCAAATCTCTTCTTAAATCAATAATCTGTTGCAATTCTGTTCCCTGATCGTTTATTTGATTGTTGGGGCACTCAAGAACTACGTGGTCCGCTGTTGATTATTGACGACACTCGCATTCCGAAGAGTCCACCAAGCCAAGGTCAAATAACTTTGCCCTATAAGGCCCGTGGCCACGTAGAAATTGTATCAGTCCCCCACTTGGGTTCCATTCCTTCCAGTACAGTCTAGTTGATACATTATTAATTATTCTAAACAATCTTCTAGACTTGCTACTCTATTCCCAAAGACTTTGCTATTTCCTTACTATAATTTCTTCTATGTCTTCTCTACAATTTGGCATTGTTTAAAAAAATATGTAACTTTAATTAAGTTTCATTTCTTAAACCAATACATTGATGCTGATTTAATAACTTCCAGGTAAAGGGGCATTATTGCCAGCATAATATTCAGAGCTATACCGGGTGTAGCCCGATAAGCGACTGATGTCCTCAGTAGCACAGATCTGCCCGCTATCCAATTTTTCAGCCAACTTTTTACTTTCCGTCAGCCTGTGTGCCCAAACACTTGCACCATCAGTGCTTATTGAATTAATAATATGTCCATGATATAACTTTATATATTTCAACGGTAGTCCATTTCTCGTTCTTGCTATTCTCGCAATTTTATTGCCAATTTTAACTATTTTGTTCTTAACTGTTTCTACATGTTCAATAAAATTTAGTTTACAGGCTAAATAACCGTTCTGTATACTTTAAATTTCAATTTCCATGATATTAATCGAGATGTTAGAAGTTATTTGACTGAATAGAAATATGTGTTCCCCGATACTAAGCGACTTTTTATTTCTTCCGTGACCTCATTTTTGTTTGTTACATATACTCCCAAGTATTTAAATTTGTTTACTTTCTCTATGACCTCATCCCTAATTCCTATATTTTTATTTCCTTCATTCCTTGTGTTTCGGCTTGATATCATGTATTTTGTTTAATCTGTGTTTACCTGTAGACCTATCTCATCCACTGTTCTAATAAGACATCAGTGTTGATTTGTAGTGCATCTATATCGTCCCCTATTAAATCTACATCATCCGCATAAGGTATACGAATAGTTGATTAAAACCATTTAATGATAGCTCCCTTTAATTTTTTAAATCGCATATTCTAACGCAAATTTAAACAGTAGTGGTAACAAGGCATCACCTTGTTTCAATCCGTTGCGAATCTTGAAACTACCTGACATATTATTAGCTATCCGTACTCTGCTTATGGGGTCGTTGAGATACATCTTTACTAGTTGAACCATTTTTTTGGAATTAAAAATCTTATCAAGATACTGTATAAATTTTCCATTTTGATAGAATCATATGCTTTCTAAAAATCAATGAATAGCAGATAAACCATCTAATTTATTCCCATTACTTCTCCAAAATTTGTCTCAAGGCGAAAATCTGGTCCAACGTGGATCTGATTCTTCTAAATATACATTGCTAATATCCAATTACTTCATCTACGTATACGCTTAGGCGTCTTAACATAATATTACTTAATACCTTCTAACAGGTAGGAAGTAACGAGATTCCGCTGTAATTATTACAGTCCGATTTATCGTCTTTTTTTAGAAATCGGAACTGTTATTGTGGTTTTCCATTCCTTTGGGAGCTCCTCCTTTCTCTATATAACACTTATCAATGTATGTAGCTCCTTGATTAGTGCCGTTCCCCCCTCTTTAATTAATTCGGCTGGAATATTGTCTATTCCTAACGATTTAAAAAATTTCAATTTCTTTACCGACATTTCGATCTTGATCTCGCTAGGTTCGGGAATCCACGGTTCTGAGGTATGGATCTCAATTTCCTCTGTTTGTTCCCCGTTGTGTACATTAAGAAACTTGTCGGAATAACCTTTCCACACATCGACATTTTTAGTCAGATCCGCTTGAAGATCTCGTTCGTTTCTAATCATTCCTAACCTCGACTGGTAACCTTTTTTTAACGAGTTTATCCCTTTGTATACATCTAGTATGTTATTTGTCTTCCCGTTTTCCTCTATCTCCTGAATCTTCTGCGTCAGATATTTTCGCTTTTTGTTTCTGAACCCGAGAGTGGCGTTGCGTTTTGCGTTACTGTAGTGGTTGGTATTTGCTTCGCTTTTATTACTTAGCCATCGTTGTCTTGGAAATTTTTGTTGCTCATGGAGCTTAAGTCATTCTTCATCAAACAAAGGTTTGTTTCTCTGTTGTTTCTTCTCACCTACACGTTCCTTCGCTGCGCTCTTAATTGTTTCACGAATTGCCTCCCACATCTTACTTGCATCAATTCCATAATTAATATAATTTTTATTACTTGAGTCGGCTAGAATTTCGAACCTATTTGAGAGTTCGAGTTGGTAATTTGCTTTTATGCTCGGATTATTTAATCGTTTCACTTCGAATTTAAGTTGTTTTTACTTATTTTCTTTCTGTTCGCGATGCATAACTTTTTCCTTACTTTTGTGATCACAAATTGATGGTCGGTGTAATCTTTCGCTCCTCTAACGACCTAACATCCATTATGTTGTAGTGTCTTCGTCTTTCTACTAATACGTGATCAATCTGGTTGAGAGTTTTGCTATCTGGAGATACCCATGTGTATTTGTGTATATCTTTGTGTTCAAAGCACGTGCTCTTTATCAGTAGGTTTTTTAAAATCGCGAAAGTTATCAGTTTTTATCCATTGTTGTTGGTCTCTTCGTGAAGGCTTTATTTGTCTATAGTAGGTCTATATTTTTCTTTCCTCCTTGCATGTGCGCTGAAATAACCCAACATTTTTTTTTTTTAATTATACCTTGGCATTCGGTCAAGCAGCCTTTCTAGCTCATCGTAGAATATATCTTTGTCGTTATCAGTAGCCACCTCGGTCGGAACATAAACGTTTAATAAAACAGTGTTGCTCCATTGAGTACGGATCGTAACGTACGATAGTCTTTCCTTTACGATCTCTATATTCTGAACCGCCTGAAGGATACTGTTCTTAATGAGGAATCCTGTTCCGAGACCGTGAGACTGTGTTCCCCCGTAGTAGAAAGTGTACTTGCCCTGTGAGATGTTATCTTGACCCTCCCATCGAACTTCTTGTATCGCTAATATGTCTAGCTCGTACTTCTCGGTCTCGTGTACTGCCACCTGAAGAGCGCCTGTTTGGTATAATGTTCTTACGTTTCATGTTCCTATTCTAAGATCTTTCTTAATCCTGTCCTTTGAGCTCCATGAAGCAGTCCCGGAGATCCGAATGAGGGTCTAGTTTACCTACGGAATATTTTACCCCAGGAGAATCAATGAACCATCTGTTACTATTTCTTGAAAGTGTTTTATCGGTGTAGAGTTGTGAGGTCTACGACCTCGTAGTAAAGATAGAGATCTAAAATGTCGTCTTCTGTCCATCTCTGAGCCTTGCCGATGTAATTCATCTTCAATCTGAGAGTGGTAATGGTGATGCTACTCCCCCTCACCATAATATTTTTGTTCGG
This sequence comes from Lepisma saccharinum, assembly GCA_022664845.1. NCBI lineage: Eukaryota > Metazoa > Arthropoda > Insecta > Zygentoma > Lepismatidae > Lepisma > Lepisma saccharinum. The sequence continues at coordinate 114,132 of JAGDQP010000770.1, forward strand.
GGTTATCTTCCTCTAGCCTTTGTAGATCCCTCTACTAACTGCAAGGCAGCAGTACTAGTTTTGGTCCGCCCGGAATAATTCCGGTACCCTCCATATCCGCCAACTAGGGAGGCGCCTGGTGGGAGACTATAGACGACAATAAATAGTATGTTAAACAATCATTTATCAACACCGAATACAATAGTTTTAGCACATTATATTCTCATTGTTTTTATGGTTAAATAAAATTATTATCTCTATTTTAATAGTTGGTTTATGTTTACAGGTAAGTGCTCTTACTTTATGTACATTCTATAATGGACACACATTTAATTTATTTTGTTGGGTTACCTTGCACTAGGATGAATTTCCTAAGGTATGACGAAGTTATCGACAAGGATGATAGAAACCTTAATCAGGATAACCGGAAGCAAGACTCGAACCCGCACACCTCTTTAAGTGCCAGTTTGGAGTCCAAAACTTCACCAATGCTTGGGGTATGCTTCTTTTCAGTAAGCTTGTTTGAGACAAGATTAATGGAAAATACACTTCGCAGATGTAGAGAAGAGTTTCCAGCACCCTTCCCTTTTCGAAGTTAAAAAAAAAGAGCCATCTGACTCCTTCTCCGTTTCCCTCATATCAATAAATCCCGTAATTAATTAAGGAGTAGTAACTTTGAAAAATCTGACCGGAAGTGCAACACATTGCCGCAACCATATGGGCAGACCCGAATCAAGGAGCTCACCTCTGGAATTGAAGGCACTGTCGTATTATTAAAATGACCTCATGAAAACATAAGTTTCAAGCGATAGGTAAAATGCAGGAATCGAAGAGATATTGAGTGCGATTGGGTAGATGCCTGAAGTCTTAATTGTTGCTTAACAGTATAACATCTGTCGGAGTTCTTTTATTTACCTTTGTCATCTCGGGACTATTTGTTCAGATATTATGAAGACAAGACATGAGAAACTGGTGTTTCGTTTCTGCGAAACGAGGTATGAATTACATGCTTTCCATGTGAAATTAATGGAACTCTCGTTGAATATTCATACGGGAACGGGAGAGGCCTGTGATTTGAAAACTAGGAATACTCGGATTTAAGCAAGACGATTGTATACGGTGTATATTTGTATAAGAATAGATGAAAACAGGTAAATATCTACGGATATGCATCTAAATAAATAGATAAAATATATAAAATTATGTAGATATATATGATCGGACAATATTTTATCTCATGAGAGGACGAATCTTGCTTTGATCACAACACGTCGACGCTCAAGAGATGTTAACCCGTAATGAAAGTGTCGGACATGCTTTCAGAATCATCTTAAAGCAGAAACTAGTCCTAACATTAGATTTTATCGATATGTAACGCCAATGATGTGAAAATAATCCCTACAAATTTACGTGACATGGCTTTCGACCCCGTTTTAAGGAGAATCTAACCTTATATTAGGGGTTTCCTGGATAGTTCAGATGGGTTAGGCAATGTGAAGAGCAATGTACTCCATGTCTTCATAGCGTATTTAAACAAAACACAATCTAATATAATGTTCTAGAAGAAGAACTATTGCTTAGTTGAAACCTTTTACACGTTTTAAGCAAAACGTAACCAAATATGATGCTCAAGAGATGTAATAAACGCGTAATGAAAGTGTCAGACGTATTTCTAGAACCGTTTCTAAGCCGAAATTGTCCTAATATTAGTATTTGTGGATAGTCTAGTGCCTCAGATGTGGAATTAATGCATACAAGAAGCGAACTACATAGATTTCAGTACATTTTAAAGCAGAATTTGGTTTAATATCAGGGGTTTTGTGGATAATCAGCCTTTAGATGTATATTTAATATGTAAATGAAATATTCCACTTGTTTTCAAACCAGTTTTAACAGGATAGAACTCCAATGAAATAAGAAAAGACTCAATTCTGGAACAATCTAGCGTTAGCAAGGGCCTATTTTCTTATATTTAGCTTGAAAGTGAGATTCGAACGTCAATTATAAGCAGAAAGGGAGGTTGTTAGATAAAAAGTATGAGTATTTTGTTTTTGTTGCCAGAAAGGAAACTCCTTGCAACAATGTGGAGTCAATATTTAAGAAGAAAATTATATTTAAAGTACGATTAATGGTATTTAAAGTAGAAAAAGGACTAATTTACGTAAAACAGACTGCTTCGAAACACATAAAGGAAAATATATAGGCTACCAACTGGCATTTGAAGTATCTTCAACATTCGCTAGAAAGAGAAGATTGGAAGGTAATAGATAAGAGGATAAGAGACAATTAAGGTAGCTTGAATACCCATTTAAAACACAAAGTCATATTTTTATGGATAGTAAGCGGGTAAGGATAAAGTTTGCATGCTACGGACATTACTTACGACTGATTTTTGAGCAGAAGAGTGCTTGAAAGCACATCAAGAAATTATTTAAAAAGAAAAGTGGAAATAGATGGCCTGTTGTGTTGATTTCAATTTTTAGTACCCTCGTAATTATACTCTATGTACCTGTTTATAGAACATGAAATGAGGTATCAGTAGTAGTGTGCCTTTCTTGTGTCTTTAATGGCAGAGTATCCTCTGTTAAATTGCTTTTGTTTATTCTATAAGACGTTTATTTCTAGCTACAGCTACCTGTATGGTATGTATGCACTGTATTCACTTGTCAAGTAGAGACAATAGAAGTTACTAACAAGATATTTTATTTATTTATCTGACTTTAATATTAAGATTCCGTGTCAGTACCACCAAACTATGGTCTGTAACTTTACGACAGACTGGATAAGGGTGTTTCTCTGATAGCGGAAGACCCCTGACTCATTCCCGCACACACGGTCTACCTACCACACGAATCACCACTATACACAGCAAGTGCATGCTTTGCCATTGAAGAAACAGATTGATACAATTTGTTCTCATTCCTTTGCTCTGAAGCAAGATGAGTAGGAGAGGGAAAGAGGAGAGAAGTTTAAAGAGGAAGAACGAAAGAGATTGAGTTGGAAAATGTCACACATCCCCGACCAGTAGAAATGGAGTCCTCAATTTACATAATTGATGTCGAGGGTAGCCGTCTATTAGTCTGAAGTGTTGTCATTCTAGATTAATTTTAAAAAATATTACTGTCTTTATGGTTTATGTGTTATTCTCCATCTTGAAATGGTACAATAATTTAACGACTAAAACAAGGTTGCCAACTAGTGCTTTGAAGTGTAGCCAACCTGGGATTTTTTTTAAATAATGTGAATTCAGTTTTATGGGATATACACCTAGTTTTAACGTTTCTTGCTATTTGATTTGATGAGATGTGGCCATGTATACACATTTTAGAGGGTGATAGTGACAATTTGTATTCTTTATGCTGATTGGATCTATTATATCCATAGCCGAACTTGGTCAAAGGTACGGCTTGTTTCTTTATTACATAAAATATTGATTGCGAAAGAAGTATTGAACTATTTTTTTTACAAGAGTCGACCATACTCTTCGCTATATACCCTTTCTTATGCATTCGTGTCATGTTGGATTACATAACAATTAGGCTGCTCTAAGGAAATAACACCAATCTCACATAGGGATTTTATAATTTTGCAATGGCTAGGAGCACAATCACCGCCACGCTTAGTAATGACGTCATTCTTCAGATTACATTTTGTATTGGAATTATCTGATTGGTACACGAAGCAATAAAATGTGGAGGTGATTGAATTTTGATTTAGTGCACTTCAGATGATCTTGGAGCCAGAGACAATGGTTAACTGTGACTGTATTTTGCAGACGTAGCTTTCGAATTCGTGCAATTATTGAGGAATGGACATCATGTTTTAGTATAATTTGTGAACAATGCTTTCTTGATATTCCTTTAGACTCAGCTAGGAGTGTGTAGAGTCATCGAAGGAAATGCTTTTACTATGGATAATAGATGCATTAACAACTCCATTTGTTTGTAAACAAATATACCCGACCTTTAATCAATCCCATACTGATTCCATTCCAGTGTTGGATAATTTTCTTAATATATGTAAGAATATGGTAAAAGACTATGAATCTAGAGACAGAATACGGTTAATCTTATGGAGTACATAAATCAATGGACTTCCAGTAACAGATTTTCAATCGTAACTTTTAATATACCCAGAGACTTTTGAGGATAGAAATAAAACATATGATTTTGTAGTAATGTGCAACTTTAAATTGTGTAAGTAAAATATGTATTGACTAAAACGTTTTAAGTGTACAAAACTATTTTGATTGTAGATAACTCATACAAAATTATTGAACAGTCTTGCTTTTCTTAAACCTTTTTGTGACAAGTAATACAAAAATCGCTGTAATAAAAAGGCAAATAGAAGAAAATATAGCGATTTACATATTTTCTCTGCTACATTAATCTGTGTTTCAACAAAAAGTTGATGGGTACAATTTTTTCTGATTTACATTTGGTTTATTATATAATGAAACCCTTTTAACAACTCAACTCCTACAAAATATTATACTCTATCTTGCAAATCAGCCTTGTAAGTAACTACTAAATGTACTTGTACAAACAATAATATTGCAATAATTAGAATCTCACGTTGAGCACTCATGAAAGAGAGGAAAGCTGGCATTTAAAAAAAGGAAATCATTGTCTAAACATGGAAGCGTAATTCATAAGTTGTACAAATTAACTTATACAAAATCGATCTGTATTTTTAGTTTCACAAAAAAAACTTTTATCTTGACATAACAAAGTTGCTGCTCCATTTTTATTTTACAAAAAAAGAGTTATCAGTTTTTAGTTTCATAAAAAATGTTTATTTTAAAAAGTTTTCTGTTTTTGTTTAACAAATAAAGTTTTAGTTTACAAAACGTTTTGAAATAAATTCAAAAACTTTTCTACATTTTTATCTAATATTACAAAAAGTATTTAATACTTTTCAAAATGTTTGCTTTACAACTTTACAGTTAGTAACTTATACGAAAAGTATTTTTTATTACACAAAACTTTTGTGAGCATTCAACATGAGATCATCGAAAAATGGCAACTTTATATTTCATAAATATTCTACCACAAACATTAGTTGCTAAAATATCTATAGGTTGCTACAATATATATCTTCTTTATTGAAAGGATTAAGCTTATTCCGCTTATTATTGGCCAGTTGATTTGTTTTCCACTCTCCTTCGGACATTAATTTTAGCCTGGTTTGCACAAGATATTGTTTGGACTAAAGATTTCTCGAACATCATACTATTCCCTGATTAATCTATAAAAATGATTGAGACTTATTATCTATCTTGCATAATAATTCAAAGTTATGCCACGAATTTTACAAACGTATTCCGTTTCAACTGTAAGTAGATTCGTTTTAGAGTAACTAAATTCCCTCCTCCTAAGATATTAAGTATTTGCATTTTCCATCCATCTTCTCTTTCACTAGATAATGGTCAAAGGTAATTTCCAGTTCGCAACAACAATGGTTCATATCGTATCTGCACGTATATAACCGAGTCCGTGTCAGAATATAATAGACTTTCTGCGTCAACAGTGTCTAGGATATGAAGTCTGCTACTCCTACATTGGTAAAGACGTTAGGTGATTTTTTTAAATTTTTAGTCTTTATACGTCACTAGTAATTTGTTTTCTCGTATAGGAGTCACATGTTACGCTTCCAAGTGACGGAATTTAGAATTTCCAAAAAGCTTCTAGCATCACTCTGAACTCAAGCTTGTGGAAGATCGGCACTTTGTCTCCACTTTCCGAAAAAAGATTCAAAATATTGCAGAAATATATTTCAGTCCCTAGTTAGGCTGCATCTTGTAGACAAGACATACCTTCATGTTTTCGTAATCGTGAATATATGCTTGTTTTACCTTCTCCATGTTGCAATTGTTAAAAAAACTTAGTGACTTCTTGTTTCCCTTTCAGAAGGCTATCGAAATATAGTTTCAACAGTCCCGCACTCATTTCCATATTCCATACGTTTCAAGAATTACATATTATTCTGCCAATACCACATGAAGTTCAAGAGTACAAAATAATCCCTTGATTGCACGTTCCACATAACTATGTGTTCATTTTTCATTATTAAATTCCTGAACACAAGAAGGACACAAACCAAAGACGAGACGTTGAAGAGCACAATATGGGGAAAAGGGTATAGCAAGATCTTTAGGAGGAAGTACATTACAAAGAACCAACCCATTTATAGTAGCTGGAGCAGCTATATTTTCCCTTTACAAAATTTAATTCTACCTGTTGGCATAGGTTTCCTGGACAGAACTCAGGGATAAAGAGACGTTTCGTCGAGGTATGCTAAATACTCGTCACTACATTCATATAGCACCCAAAAGCATTCCGTATGTCCTTCTTTAAATGAGTCTTTAGGACGTAAGGGATGTTCCATTTGACAAGATTCATTTCTTATGAAACTTTGTATTTCAGGAGACGTTGAACCAATTTGTTACACTCAAATTCCCGAATGGATACAACTTTTACATTGTAACTGGATTCAAGAAATATTTCTCTAAGTAATGTTGCCTTGTACCCATCCTGCAAAGTATTTCCCTCGTTATCAGTGGAAAGATTGCGAAGTTGAGTATTACAAGTATGGTCGTACCAGTAACATTCATAGAATTCGCAAGCAGTACGTCTTTTCTTGTCATATCCCTCCTGTTTAAACAGCTTAAATTGAACTTTACCTCCGTTTTATGCAGTTAGCATGTAAACATTGTTTTATATTCCATCTGTTTCAACCATTGTTTTCCGTCTTACATTGCTAGTCGCGAGGTTGGAAACCTAAGGTGGTATTTTCTTTAAGATAGCGTGAACGAAAACATTCACTTGTACCCGAGGCAATAGTGCTTGTTCGCAGGAAACATTCTATACCACCAGTTTGTTCTTCATTCGACAATCTAATCAATGCCTGTGCTAAAATTAAAATAACACTGTTGCAAGATTCCAAGTTTTCTTATTGGAACCCAAAAACTGGTATTTAAAGAGAGGTACGGGTTCGAGTCTTGCTTCCGGTCAACCTGATTGAGGTTTCAAGCATCCTTGTTGATAACTTCGTCATACCTTAGGAAATTCATCCTAGTGCAAGGTTACTCATCAAAATAAATTCAATGAAAGTAAAGTAAGAGCACTTACTTGTAACCATAAAGCAACTATTAAAATATAGATAATAATTTTATCAAACCATAAAAACAATGAGAATATAATGTGCTAAAACTAATGTATTCGACATTGATAAATGATTGTTTAAAATATTATTTATAGTCGTCGTATGTAGAGAAAACACTTTTTGTACAAAAACGTGAGTACCATGTTGAACATTGATTATTAACGTATTTCTATACTTATCACTCCATAGAATATGAGTTGTATGGACAAAAAGTTGGTACCATTTCAGCAGTTAGGAAAATTTAATCTACCCTACACAATTGTGCGAGTTATAATTCCGTCTTAATTTCTAAAGTTTGTGTATGAGTTTGCAACATGTTAAAATTGAGCGATCTGTGCTGGACGAGTTAGAATTCCACAAGCATTATTAAAGTTTTTTCATGAGTTGACAATACGTAAAATCGAGCGATTTGTACTAGTAAGACTACTGGCACTGTTGTGTTATAAAACTATCTATTCCTGAAGAGATTCACAACCAAACAAATAAACGAAGAGATTAGAATTATTTCTGGAGAAGGCTTCAAATTGATCTTATGATGTAATTAAACCATGGTGAAGACAGCTTAAATGTTGACCAACGTGCTCCCGTTAAGAGTGTACACCACAAACCCGTTACGAAAAGTACAGGAATTAATCGTTTAATATTGTCGGTAATAATCCTGGAAATTGTGTGGAAAGCTGTGAATTAGACATTTCTCAATGGTCAGTTTTATTAACATTTATTTTCACGTGAACAAGGTTTCAGCACACTAGATCTCTCCACTGCTGACGCTTTGCCAAAACAGAAATGAAATTCCTGATCATAGAAATTGTTGATTATGTGTTCACTTGATCCGATGATATTTTCACGATTGATCAACATAGATAAATCACGAATTCATCCATTCAGTCCAAAGAAAAAGTAAATGTGAGAACAACGGAAATATTGTGTGCCCTACGTCCAAAGAAAGTCCTAGTCCTAGCTCCAGATGAAATGGTATTGATCAGTTTTCTGGGATGAATTGAATTGAAAGACCTTTAGGCAACTTTGACTCAGGTCGGCTCGATGATGATGGGACGATTTCTGGAATGAAGAAATTGGGAACTGGAGAATCCCGAGAGAATCCACCCACATGGTCTTTGTCCGCCACAAAGCCCACATAACACGACCATTGTTGGAACCGACAAACACAAACACCAGAGGTCAGGTCTCTAACCGTTGAACCACCGCAGCTTTCTGGGATGAGAAAGGCATTTTTTTATGGATTATTTGGCAAAAAGTAATGTTATCAATGGAGCGTATTAGAGTAATGTTCTGAATTGATTGCGCAGTTATCAAATGAGAGAGACTCGAGATGGTGAGAGAAAGGTATGGACAAGAAAACTGTAGACATTAGCCAGACGTCTAGCAATCAAATTTTATAGTATCCTCCTTGTTTACTTGGCCTAGCCCCTCAGACATATTCCATAATTAAAGGTATTTATGGGGAAATCACTTCTAAGGGAATGGTAAGGTTATTAGGATCATCGGTGGATCAGAGGTAGAGCACCCATCTCTGGTGTTTGGGAACTTCGGTCCGTCCCAGCTCATACCAGTAGCAAACATACGTTGAGAAATTACGCCGGATTTTTAACGGTTTCTTTGACTTCAACGTCAAAAAGTGGGGTATTTGGAAACATTTTTGTAATATTGTATCTACCCACCTATTGAACAGCTCAAAATCAACTTTTTTATTTGAGGAAAATAGAGCATGACTTTCGCCACATGCTTTATTCTTCCATTTCTTTCACTTTCATATATGGACATTATTTGTAAAATTTCGAGGTGTCTCGAATAGGGTTTGATGCATTCGTCGTTGGTAGCTCGTCACTCTAATCGCACGGTCTCAATGGATCTTGATGCCCACTAATATTTTGCTTTTCCTTTTATGTTACGAAGACTTTATCTGAAGCAGAAGACGACTCATTCGACGTATAAGGTTTTCACGTCAGAATTTGAAGATAGAGCAATGTCTTATCGTTACAGTAAACTAGAGTGGATCGCGTATAAATTAGAAACGAAGTCTCTCAGCCGTGCGGGCTCCGCCCAAACGTGTCGCAGCTCCTACACCTTCGGCGTTCCTAAAAAAAACTTCCCATTGCCCTATCGTTCGTTAGAAAACAGACCACAGCAAACCTGTGGGTTTATAATATATAGAAGTGTGGGGAGTTTAGGTGGTTAGTGAACTTTATAATATTTGAAAATGTGTATATTGTTTTAAACAAGAGGCAAAGCTATTTTTTTTTAAATTTTACCCCTTCGGAAACTGAACTCGGGTCACCGAATTACCTGTCCGGTGCGTTAACAACAATGCAACAACACCAACATACTAGTTGTGGTTTGTAAGTGTTCTTTATGCAGTACTACTTCACGACACGCCAATGATTGAAAACATGGTTCGAAACTGATAACGATACCAACTTTTAGTTTTTTTTTATGTTGATTCGTTTATTTTAGTTCATTTTTAATTTTACAGATATAGATAGACAATCACAAACATATAGACGAGAGTACATTTACCTTCTTTCATGTTTATACTTTCCCTTTAATTGGAATATTTTAGTGTGCTCTGGCTCCTGTGGTTACCTTCTCTGAAGTTGATATCTGTAAATAGATAACAACTACAATTATTTCGTAATTCAGTATTATAATTTGTTTCTGGTTTAATTCATTTTCTTGTGTTGGTGAATTCTCTTGCTTACCTTTTCCTCTGTGTGTTTTCACCTGTGTCTCCTCTGTATGCTAGGCATCTCCTGCGTGTTTTCGTCACGTATATTTAAGTTTATCTCAGTTCTCTATTACTGCTTTTAATTTCCTTCCTTCTTAATTGGTTTACCTCTTCATAAGCACTTCTGCTTTGTTTTGAAATTTAATTTATTGTTATTATTTTATATCTCGATTCCGCATTTCTTTCATTCCTCGTTGCGACACTGGCACAGTTTTGTGTCCAGGATCCGATGTCGTCTGTTGACCAGTTGTCGCCGGCTCATCATACATTCTTCGTACACACTTTCTCACTTTCACTGCATCAAAAGGTAATTTTACACTTAATGACACGCTGTTTCACACCAAATAGTTTCGAACAAAGGACATCACTAACGCACAAGACATAAGAAGAGACGCACAAAACGGATACAACAGAAGTTTGCGAACACGTCGTTGAGGGGGAAGAAGTCCTTTTGTATTTGGCCTGTTTTGTCTGTCCTTTTCTTTTCCTTCTCACTTCTTTACTATTATTTGCCTTTCCAAGGAAATTTTCCAGGAGGATATCTTCTGGTGATTCCGGAGAGTTCCAGCTGCCTCCAATTGGAATCTGGGAGAGTAACGTTTGTTCTTCCTTCCTTTCCTGCATCTTTTCCTGTTCACTTACTCGTACACATTTACTAACATATACATTGACACTAACATTTATGTTTTGCATTTCATGTCGTTTTCCTAACTGTTTGCGATTTAAAGTTTTCCTATAAAACTGTTGCTTCCGTTGTTTGTTCTTTTAGAGTTTGCGTCGTTGCTTGTTTTCGATGAATAGTCTTTTGTACTGGTTGGAGACTCTCTCGCTTAGTTTCTCTAATAAATTGCAAGATTTTTTATCCGAAATATTCTTTTATTTATTTTGCTCTTAATTCTTCTCTTTCTCTCTCCAGCTCAGTCTCATACAAGTGGGTACTGCAAAACCACGTGCTCCGGTGTTACCGGCACGCCTCCTCACTACATTCTGGGCACTCTGCCAACTCCAATATAAAGAGTTTTGCTCTGTAAGGGCTATGCCCCGTCAGAAAATGTAAGAGACCCGACTTGCGGTCGAGGTGCAATAATTCCTGTCTTCTCTCGATGTTCGGAAGGAGTTCATAGAGTATCCTTTCTCTGTGATTGTTGTCCTAGGCTGCTTGCCATTTGTTTTTATACTTGACTCTAGTTCGTCTGTATCCGAAGTTGCACCTTATACTATGAATGACTTGTATACAACGTTACCCAAATCCCGAAACTAATGCTATTTTATAGCAATGCTGTGAAATATCTGATGGGCCGGGATGGGAGAGAGAAACCAACAAACGAACAAAAGATACAATCAGTTGGAACACCAGATACAATCCTAGTGTCAAATTTCAGCCTATACTAGAGTGATTATTCACCTCCGGTTTCCGGACAGTTTCCCCGGATTAAGGCATTAATCCCCAGCTATTTGTCTGCCCGGTTTAAAGAATAAATATGCTTCGAAACTTTTTATTGTTTTATTTGAAAGAAACATTCGAAAATACTTCTGTCTAGGGTTATCACAATACTCTTTTCAAGGGGTCCTAATTTTGTATTCTCTACTTTTTCGCTAATTCCTTACACTGCACTCTTTTTGCTATTTCTCTTTTCTAAAATCATATTAAGAATTCTCTGATTGACTTATACGTTCATTTCAAACTCCAAATTCACGGAGTATAGATAAAAAGACTTAAGAATGCAGTAAGTTTTCATTTAGTGGGGAAGAGGAAAGATAGCAAAATTTAAAGTTGCAAGAAGGAAGTAGTGGTATTATTCCGATTCTCCCTGGAAAAAATATGGTCACCTAGTCTATATACATGCATTTTACTTCAAAGAAATCTTCGTAACATAAAGTGAACAGTGAACTAGTAAGTACTCTCTAGATGGCTTTGTGGGTAAGTGGTGGTGTTCGTTCGAGGCAGTTGTCCGGTGACGAGCTCTATAGTTGAACTGGTGGCTGGCGTTTTATTGGCGGTGTATTGTATGAGAGGAAGAGTATATATATATATATATATATATATATATATATATATATATATAAATTCAATAGTGATGTGGACAACGATCTTCAATGGTTCCAAAAACAAAATACAGTGTGCATAAGCTTTAATGAGTTGTTACATAGACCTAACATACCAGAATTTCACAATTTTTTATTAGATATTTTCAAAGTAAAAGAAGATGAAATTCAATGAACAGAAGTGTGTGAATATAAAAATTATTTTTCAATATTCAGTCTATTCAGATGGCAGAAACACTAGTAAATCAATGTAATGGAGAAATTCATTTCGTTTTAGAAGGAATAAGATACATAGTACCTGCATCTATTTACATCCCGGATGACCAGATAATTATGTTCCCATTAGAATTACCTGATACTTGATAAAATATTTGGAGATATATGGTGACATTTCAAGAATAGTATCGCTCAAAGTACCGCCAGGACTCAAGATGTCGAGTATATAATGATAAATGACTCTCAATTCATCAAAATATGTAATTTCAATATTCAGTTTGTATCAAATGGTTCGCGGGTTGCATATTCGACATACTTAAATAATGGAACTTTCCTTGGAAATCCAGATAAAGAAAACGTGCTCCCGTTGAATTTCTTTGACTTTTCGCATTTAGTAAGAGCTAGACAGCGTTTGTAGGAGAAGATGAAAAACGGCTCAACGAGTAATAGTCATTGTGGCAACGCCTCATCAAATCAGCTGGTAAAGGAACAAAGCAAGTGTGTCAGTACATGCGAGACGGTGAAAAGTGAGCCAGTAGTGAAAAAGCAGTTTGAAGATTCTTAAGTTCACAACTTTGCGAGTGATGGGGGTTTTGCAATGTCTTAGACGATACAATTTCATTTTACTGGGAGATGTTATTAGTTATGAACTTAATGTATCCTCTTCACATTATAATTTTAGTGAAACTTTCAAAATACTAGTATAAACATTTAATATATGTGAGATTTGGAAGTACATGTATCCCCTATCCCATTGGTAACATTCATGACGAGTGTATGTCATAACAAACTAGATTATATTTTTTGATATGAAGGTTTGCTCAGTTCGATAAAGAATGATCATGTTAAGAAACTGGCCATCTATTCTTTACGTATTTCCTTAGGATTTCCCTCTCCAACTTCAGGAATCATGCTCATGACGATTAAATTCAGAATTTCTCAATTTTGAAACTTTATTGCCTTAACAAATGAAGTATGGCAGAAAGACAAAATCGTTCAAATTAAAGGTAAAAGCGACCTTCCTAACTGAAAAACCACCTAACCGATGAATGCAAAAGTTTCTCTAAAGAATATTAAATATGCAAAACGAAATTTATAAAATATTTTAAAACTCTCCTAAAACAATATAATAAAATGGATATGCGGGATAGGAAATGGTTATCCAAAGTCAGATATTATTAAAGTGAAATAATAAATAATAGTATTGCAATGTTCCGTGTATAACTCGCACGAACATATTAGAATAATAGTAATTCTTGTAGTAAACAAGCATGTGTAATGACAACAAACAGCAAGCGACACATTAGCAGACAACAACAACTCTACATGGATACAACAGATGGAGTTGATATCGACCTGAAGATGGAGTTTATGTCGCCGAAGGATGGATTTGGAGGACCTCCCACAAATGGAACCTATAAAACGCCGCATCTCAGTCTACAAGGCATCACTCGACTCCTGGGTGCTCGTCTCCTGTCCAGCTGTTCGCAGAAGGCTTGCTTCTGGAACATCCTTGGCACGCAAGAGGCTTACTCCTGGTGCTATCCTCGCATACGTAAGAGGCCTGCTCATGGTATGCACTGTACGTTAATCAAATATCATTCCTGTACGCAGAAGGCTTGCTTCTGGTACTACCTTAGGCACGCCGGCTTGCTTCTGGTGTCATCCATACGCACGTAGAATGCCTGTTTCTGGTGCGACACCTCTAAATAAATCATCTCGAAGGAGTACATCCAAATAGAATAAAACCATAAGCTATTCATTAGCTCGTAAATATCCTGTATTTAGTATCCTACGGTACGCTGTTTTTAGTAAATTTAATAACTTACTAATTTTATAATAAAACTGGTTGTGGGCTAAAACCAAACCCGTGTGTATATTGACTGTAACTAAAGCACGCTATAAGAAATCGTCAAGACCATTACGATATATTGGTATAAACAATATGTGTTATAGGAATAATTAAAACTGAAAAATGTTGTATTTTTAATATAGCAAATCTAGCGCATGATCTCATAGATAAAATCAAAATATATTATTGAATTTCAAAATGAGCAAGGCCAAATTTTCATAAGTAATGGTATATATGAGGGAATAAGCGATAAATATAAATAGATATTTAGTGATAAGGCCGAAAACAACTTTGATATACTGAAGGAATTTAATATTAACAAACTAACTAAAATAAAATCTATTGTAGGGAGATATTATGAAAGACTTCACAGGAGAGGCAACAAATCAAATTTGCTTCTAGCGAATGAGAGGCTTTGAATGCTTTATGGACGATAACATTTCCAGAAATTTAATTCCTGATCTAGAAAAACTATATAACTCTTTTTGGAGTAATTTTACAATAGAAGGAGATGTTTTTACTTCTATAGAAAATCTTCTCTTTTTAAAAAAAAACAAAACAAAAAACAAGCTGATAACTTCTATAAAGAGTTTACGTTTGCTTCATTTGAAAAGTGTTGACAATAAAACACTGATGAAATGCATAGCAAATAGAATGTTTCAAATGACAAATCTTACACGGGTGTCAAAGAGGAGTTGTACTTCTCCAATAGTTGTCCTATTATCTTGTATTACGGATAGCATCCTGTTGCCTAAAGGTGGGGGGATGTTATACATTTTTTATTTTTCGGAAAAGATTTCCAAAGCACGATATTGTAGAACATAATTTCCTGTATTCTGTTATCCGTAGCATTACCGGGCAGAGGGCTTCGAGACCCACAAATTATTATTTTGTTTAACATTTCCAATTCGACAAAAAATCTTAAAAAAATGATATTGTCAGGCTTCAACCTATTGTTGATACAGCGTACTTGCTCCATTTGCATTACTTGTCTTGTTCCAATTATAATTTAAATAATGAGTTGTGAGCCTCGGAGGCCCCCCTTCGTAGTAGTAAGGGACTATTCACAGAATTCTGTAAATGTTATATATGAAATATGGTATGATATATGTTATCTAATGAAATGTGGTATGAAGTTGGTTTCGTGTATATACTATACTGTACTAAGGTACTTTTGATCTTAGTATTTGTTTTCCCATAAAAAGAAGTATAAGAAATACGTCATTGTTACTAAACATAAAGATAAAATTATCATGTACAAAACTAAATAGATATAGCTCGCAACACTGTACTTAGAAACATCGCAATAGAATAGAATGTGATGTCTTAGACACCCAATGGTCATATCAGACAGAATAAAATAGTTTCCGTGAGAAAAAAATGACATTCTCCTTGTGGGCTTCAGATGCTCCTCTCCCCTCTGGTAATTAATACGACTCAAAATACCTTGGTAATGCTAGGGTTATGATTGAATGCATTTTTACAACAATTTTAAATGTTATAAGATATATATAGTAATATATATGAAAGAGTATCTATAAATGATAATATAAGCTACAGAATAAATAATCGTTTGGGACAGGGATATTCTACTGCTTCGTTAATGTATGCTATTATGACACCGCTAGCTCCGACCATCTATAATTCGGTAGAGGGTATTAAGTTGGTAATGTACCCTATTACGAATTCTAAGTTATCCGGATGAAAATAATTACTTCGTTAATTTTGATACTGAATTTAAATATGGTTTTCCAACATTTGACTATTTTTGGAAAATTGTCCGGCATTGAAATAAATCCGATTAAACCACAAGTTTTAATTTTAAATAAAATATTAGTAGCTCTCTGTTATCTAAAATCCATATCACAGATAACGTGAAAATTTTAGGTTTAATTTGGAATAATGACTTCGGAAAGACATAGTTAGCAATCGTTTTCTGAACATATTCGTATTTAGTAAAGCTTATTATCAAATACAAATTCTCCCTTTCGAAAATGATTTTCGGACACAAAAAGCAAAATGTGTGGGAATATTTTTATAAGTAAATGATTAAATTTGAAAGAGATGTTTTGTATTTGCGTTTTGAAGAGGGAGGCGTGGGCTTCAAAAATTACAACAAAACAAGCATATGCCCTTATCATGCACCGAATCATGAAAATTATTTGTCAACATAGTGACAATCTCTCTCATGATGCCATGATGTTAGTTGTAAATAAAATAGAATTAGTTGTCCCTATAAATATCCGGCCTATATGGGCCCGTATGAAATATTTTGATAACATTTGTTTTACTTTCTTATACTCTACTAGAGAAAAAATTGTGAAAGCTTAACAGTATAGGAAACTTATAAAACATTGTGGATAAGGAAGGTAATGGTAATAACATCATGGAGTAAGAGCCCTACGAAGATCGGGATATTATATGAAGAAATTTGGCATCACTAAAATATTTCCCAAATCTCCATGATCAGATGCTTATTCAGATTTACAATATTAGTAAAAATAGGTACAAATTTCTACAAAAAAAAAGGTATACGTTACTCTGATCTTTGTAGAAAAATGCGATAAAACTGAATCGTTATTTCATAATTTAATTGAATGCAATAACAGTATGTACATTTGAAAAAAGTGCAAATAGTGACTACAGTTACTAAATATCAAGGGAGTCAAATTACTATTGTAGACCGAGTTTTCGTTACTTTCCCGCTATAAGACGAAAACTTCTAGAGTCGCTTGCTCAATGGTATATTCTATATCTCAAACTTTCCGTTTTTAGCATAACAGAGAAGATCAGATACAGTATAAAAACTATGCGAAATACTACCGATCCTTATCTTGATTTGTGTGTTTGAAAATCCCTCTGTGTATGTAGTTTAGTACATAGAGATCAATTGTATTGTAGTATGTAAGTAGTTAGTATGTACTAAAAATGTTTAATATAGAAAGTGGTTAGAGTAACGAACTACGAAGGACGAGTACAGAAAGTTCTAGCTCCAAGCCCCACTGCATACCCGTAGGAAATTGAAACACTCAGTGCCCTCTTTTGCTTAAATACAATTTCAGCACCCAAATTTGAGCGGCTAAGGTCATTCTGCGACTGATTGGATCAAAGCTGCATCTTTTAAAATAATGGCATACGAGCATGCATCTAACGCTGGGAGAAATGTGCCATTTCAGTTACTTAGACTATATAGAGATCGGCTAAGATCTTTATTTATTTTTATCTTGTTCTGCACAGCTTACTGAGGGTAATATCTGCAACATATTTTGCACATCACAATAATACTTTTATTTAGTTGTCATCAAACTTAAAGGTTTACATCGGTAAACTGTTTCGTTTAGTAAACCGCATTAATCATCAATATGATACAGTACTGTTATAGTGTGGAATTTAGATTAATTATAAGAAGATGTAATCTTTTACTGTGGTTCCTGTTTAACTGTAACTAAGGAAGGAAATCGACGTGATGTGCTATTAGTACAAATAGATTTTGAAAATAATTGGAAAATACGCCAGTACACAGTGTTAGTTGATATTCTACATTATCAAAAGTGCATATAAGATACACATCACGTCAAATGATCAAGAAGTTGAAACAAAGCGTTAGTAGTTGGTTTTGTTATATTTAGGTTCGTGGTTTGAATGGAACCACTGAAGTAAAGTAATAAAAGAAGCTTACTTTAGTATGTGTAGACCGGAAAATAGTATTGTTCCATTATTTATTTAGTAATTATATGTGCGTGGAGAGTTGATACAGAGTATGACTCCTCATTGTAGTACTATCGAGTACTTAAAGAATGTAATCTCAGGTTTGATATGTCAACCAAACAAGAACAGGAATAATGATCTACATTTTAATTTAGGCCACATATATTTGATAGTAAAATCTTGTATTTCATGCTACCATTACATTAATATAAACACAATTTAACAAAATAGTACTTTACATAATACCTTGTATTGATCTGAATTCTTTCGTATTCTACAATAATATTTATTGTCGTGTTGAAACCCTGACGTATTAAAAGTACCTACCTGCAGTCTAAATAATGTATTACAACAAACACTGCATACATATTCATTTTCCAGTTGTAAACAGTACGCTTCCAAACGATTAACAGAAAACTAAGTATTTAAGATAAAAAGGTCGTAAATATGTGTTTGCTCTTAAACTGAACAAATAATAAATTGGCAAGGAAGAATGTAAATATTTGCACAAAGATATATGAACAGAGATGAAACTCAAATGCATTCTAGTAATTGGAAATGCGTACATTTTCCTCTGGGAGCTATAAATTTCATGACACACCTGAAACCAATAGCTTTGCTCTGCGTTTCCATGGCTGTTATTAACCCAAATATCAAACAAGACTACACTAATACAAAAGAGCATAAAGGTAATGAGTTTTCTTCACAAATTGCTCAGAATTCGAAACTAACTTTTCATGTCACCAAGATTGTAAATTTAGTATATTGTCCCTTTTTCCACCATCTCTGGCATCAGAAGAGAAAAAGTAGAAGTCAGAGTTCCAACGTACACAGGAAGTCCTTGCGTGTTCTACAGTAGTGATTTCTCCACCGAGGTCTCTAGATTACACTTTGAGGCTATTTATCTAACTTTCTTTGGCAAAAGAAGTCAAACGTTTGGCTGCAGTTCAAGCACGAAGCTCTGAATCGGAAGCACTGACATTTTGTCGTTTGTCTCAAATATTAAATGGAGGTTGAAAACATTCAACGAGAATATCTGTTATAAATATTCACAGTGATTCGTATTTAGAATCTTATTTATATTTTTCTTTCTCTTTAGTATCCAATTAAATACAATATTGTGACACTATAAAAGCATACTAAATTGATCTAACCACAAATGAATAACATGGGTACAAAATGGGTCACACAAGTAATTAATTATTTTTGTGTTCATACTTCCCACAGAGGCTCTTTAGACTCTTATGTAGCATTGGTATATAAGTTACATTATCACCTTGTTTAGAAACTATTTTAAAGTTTATTACAGATTTCAAAACTGAGGTATATTGATTGCCTTTCGAAACTTACCACATAATCTAATGTATGTGTGATTTGGAAAATGTCTAACACAAAAGTCATAAAATTCACAAGTATTATTAACTGATTTAGGAAAATAATAATTTGTTATATTCGCATCGCTCAAGATTCATTATGTTACATAATTAATATCATCATTCATCTGAAATCATTTTTATTTTCTCTACCAAAAATATATTTCGTTTGTTTCCACTATGCCATATTAATACGAGCTTACTTTCTAGAAATATATTTATATCAACAAGACAAATATAGACATTAAATGTAATATTATTGGGCTCTCAGTGTTGTCAATGATATATAAAGTATATTTTTTCCAATAGTGCTATTTACGTTTATTGTATATTTGGTACACACACAGCCCTTCAATGTTGGTAAACATTGTGCTTGAAGTACGGAATACAACGGTGCAAACTAAATATTGTACCAGATTATGTGTCGATTTTTATATTTACCTTTATTTAATATTCACAGTTTGAATCTCTGTATCATTTGCTTCATTTTTGCTGGTATAATGTGTATCATCACTAGGAATATGGTACCAAATATTCAATAAACTTTCTGAGTGCCGTTTAAAGAATAAACTTTTCATCATGTTGGGAATACTGACAACCTGGTGACTTCATATTGTAACACTATTTCTACAGTATTGATACAATGCTCCTACGAAAACCTATATTATACTTTAATGCACAGTTCATGATTTATCGCGAACTATTCATTGTATTTATATTCATAATAAATCGATTTCTTGCTTCAAAACGAAGCGAAATTCGACTCCTGCTTACATGAAATCTATATCTTGTTTTGATGTCAGGAATTTGTCCGTGAAGTTTCTGTGTCGAATTCTGTTTTAGTTCTTAAAATGGTACAAAATAAAAATATTGATTTTTAAGAATACTTAAATTTCTCAGCTAATTCTCCATATCAGCAGTTGCGTTTAGCGTATGTTGTATAGCGTCATTAACTCATTAAAATTGTTCTAAAACTGTGTAGTTTCGACACGTACTTCCTGATAGTTTCCCTCATTAAGCTATTCAGCTTAATACTATTCATCCTGTATTTTTTTAGGTGAACAGTTCGCGCTGTCTCCTTTTCTTCTCAGTGTAACAAAAATTAGCAAACAGCTCTGTCAGTTAATGTTTCCATATATACATGAATGGAATGACAGTAAAAATCGGGATGAAGCAGTTTGCGAAAACGATATAGTGAGATATTTAAACAGATACAAAATGAAATTGAGAGCAACGGATGTAAATAAGATCCATACGCATACCTGCCATTCCAGGCGATTCACGTAAAACGAATACAAAAGTAAATACAATTAAACATTAATACATCGTTTTCTTTCTTCCTAATAGACTTAATCAACATTTAAGTTAAAGTTGTATTAAAACTCGAATGCGTTAAAACACTAAACATAAAGTCCATTATGAAAGTATCAAAACTCATATATGCTATATTTCAAATGTGAATGATAAACGATTTACTATTTTTCATTTATTAGATGGACATTAGATGGGCATTATATTTTCAGCTGAGTTTATTTAAGAAAATGAAATTTCTATACATCAATCTAGAACAGAAAATAGGTTAGATTTTAACGAGTTTCTAAAATTTAGGTATTCAAATGATGTTAGTGTTGATTCAGCGTACCACAAAAATAAAATTAATTAGAAATCCTGATGAGGTATGTTTCATTAAATGGTTAGAAACAGAAACCCACACATGCATGCAGAGATATAGAGAGACAGACAGACAGAAGTGGAGCAAGAAACACAAACACGAAATGAAAAATAAAAATAAGGAAGTAGCGAGAGGGAGAGGAAACGAGTTACAAACCAAACTCAAAAGAATTCGTTTACTTAAATATGCTGGCACACCCAATCACACATGCAGATGTTTTAAATCTTTAAACTGTGCAATGATTTACATCTGATATCTATTCAACTCTATTTTATTAGATAAAGCTTTTCCACCTGTGTCAATATAAGCTATTACAGGTATAATTCAAAATTTGAAATTCGAAGCTAGACTGGGATTTGAACGACATTGTCAGTTTGAAATTCCAAGACTACGCATTAAATTGTGAAATTATTCCTAATCCCACGTTATATTTTGAGCTTGTCTGTTCGTCAGGATCAGAAAAGAGGAGGATGGACTTCTTGTTCACTCTTCAACATCAATGTTCTCAAGTTCTTCTTTCTATATCATTATGAGACGGAAACTTAAAGGAACTTCCCTTTGTTTCCATCTGTGGAATAGATACAGATGGCTGACCATACAATCTTTATTATTCGTGGCACTATTACGGTAAGTTACAACTATTATTTTTTGGACAATATGTTGTACTCGAGTTCATACACATAGTAGAAATTTCCGTATCGAATTAGGTTTAAATCATATCAAATGCTTGTTTTCTACGTTCAGAAAGCGAACCTTCTACTGCATAGTTACCTTTGTACTTATATCAAATAATGTTATTAATATTTCAATGTTTTGATCAAATGGTTGAGAAATAATTATATTTTTTTTCTTACTATAAATATGTTTATCAGAACAAAATTTATGGAAGCGCATCTTTTCTCAAATATCTACATATAAATTAATTAACCAATGTCCACAATAAATATATCGCAGCGCGGATAAGGGAAAATATAACTACAGAAATTTCTTCAAAGAGATTCAAGCCGAACAGATTCATAATAATATTAGTATGTATCGTTATTATTACCAATATCACAGCTGCCCAGTGGTTAAAGTAACGCAATTGTAGAGTAGCACTATAGAAGCACGTTGCTAGGTGTCTACTTGGCATCTATTTTGTTCGAAGGTTCCAAGGGTTTCTCAAATTTTCTAACTTATAGCTGAGACCCTAGCTCGGATAACTGACATCTTTCTCATCCTTGAACGAAAGAACGATCACCAGGCACCTTCAACAATCAAACACGACTGCTTAGGCCATCTGTCTATTAGGTCAACAATAATAGTAAATAGTAGTAGTAATTATAGGAGTAGTAGTAGTAGAAAGTGGAGTAAAACTAGGGCTGGTAGTACTACAGTAGTAGCAGTTGTTGTTATAGTGTTTTCTTTTCAAAGGTCCTGAACGGGTCTGTGTTTTTCAGGACGGAATTCTTAATTTCTCACATTTATTAAAGGCAACTGTAATATCCTTTCTGCTTTGAGAACAGATCTATCACTATAATACTAGTATTTTACATTTCCCACTATGTTTACTACTCTGTGGTATATTAATACGATTGACAATACTGCCTAGTACATTTAAGATGGCAACGTTTTCTTGGTAACAAATAAACATAGCAGCAATGGACCTAGAGACAGAGCTTGGTACCGATCTGTATGGTCTTGTGATTAGCTATAAGAAGTCGCACTTCAAGTATGGTAAGAATTGATATTTCACAATACCAACACTTATGTATACTTGTTACCAATGTTATCATCTGAAATACACCGAGTCACTGTTGCGACCTGTCCTGCAATACAACGTACCACGATGGCACCGGAAAAGTTTTGTTCGAAGAACATTTTTGTTAGAAAACCACTAGATATAAAGAAATCACTATGATAAACAATTCTATTCTGTCTGATACTGTCATAGTGAAATGCTCAAAGGGCTGATTACATTAGAATGCTAATACAAACAACATTAAAATGTGTATAAATGTCCCAACGAGCATACAAGGTAACACTCGCAGTATTATAGATCATATTGGAACAAATATAACGAATATAGATATACAACCAGGAGCAATAACTACTCGCATTAGCGATCACTTTCCAATTTACATGTTCACATCAATAGGAATAGAAAACAAACACGGTTTCGTAAAAGAAATAGCTGTTCGCGATTATTCAAAGATGAAACAAAAAACAAAAGAAACAAATTGGGAATTAAAAGGATTCAACTCAACTTATCCAACAGGTGCCTTAACAATACTTCAAACGACAATAGAATTATATACGGGAATCTACGGTAATAAGAAAAGTAAACAGCAAATATGTAGTTAAAATTCAGCCATGAATGACTGTTGCTATACATAATTCTATAAGGAAAAGAAGATAAACTTTGGAAAAAGAGCACAAAAAATATATTTAACTTACACTTTCGTGCCAAATATAAATAATACCAGAAGACATTACAGACTAGAAAAAACATAGAAGACATAGGAAAAGCTGAAAATGACTACTACATGAATGCCATGTTGCGAATGGGAACTAACACTAATGAAAAATGGAGCATCATGAAACAGGCAATAAATCTTAAGAAATCGGTAGAAAATACTGACTAGGAACGTGGCCAACTCATTACGGATCCACAATATGTCGCGAGTGAATTCAACATATACTTCACGGTCATTGAAGAAGACTTAGCAGCTAAAATAAAGAATATAACTAATGATGATATAGGGCATAGATTGAAAATGAAACAAGCAACATTGTTTCTTAATCCTGCAAGTGAAATGGAAATTTGTAACTTTATAAAAGCATTGTCAAACAAAACTTGTGTTGGGTACGACAATATGAATACGAAAATTATTTTTTTTTAAAAAAAAAGTCAGAATTAGCTCCTGATCTAAATAAACTCTATAGTTAATTTAATGTTTCTGACCGGGAGCTTCCCCGATTCACTAAAAATAGCCAAAATAATACCAGTTTTCAAGGGTGGAAATAACAAAGATAAATCTAATTATCGGCCTATAACTATACTCCCTATATTAAGCAAAGTGCTTGAAAAAGCTATATGTTCCAGAATAACTAGTTTCATTGATAATCACAAGATTATAAAACAAGAGCAATATGGATTTCAGAAAAACAAATTTACCCAATTTCCTGTCAGTAATCTTTCAAATTACATCTCTGAAGCCCTTGATAAGAGCAAGTACGTAATAGGGGTATTCATAGATCTAAATAAAGCATTCGATATGGTAAATCTTAACATAATTCTTCAGAAGCTATATAGTTATAGAACACGTGGTTTTACTTACGATCTCTTCAAAATCTCCAAAATCTAAAGCAATATACTTATGTTAATAAGGAGACATCAAACTTAAAAGCAGGAAATTGTGGAATATCACAGGGATCTGTCTTAGGACCGCTACTATTTTTGGTATATATTAACGATTTGCCGGAAATTTTAAGTGAATCAAAGTGTCTGTTATTTGCAGATGACACAATTATATTCAAGATGGGATCCACACTTGATTTAGTGCAAAAGGCAATTAATAACGACTTAGGAAAATTAGAACAGTGGTTCAAAATTAATAAATTAATGTTGAATATTACAAAAACAAAATGCGTATATTTCAGAAACATTCATACAAAAGAAAATATTAAATACTATCCCATTTCTATCAATTCCGAAAACATACTCACAGTTTCAAATATAAAGTATCTAGATACATGGTTCGACGAACATTTCACATGAAAAAAAAAAATCACTTCATAGAAATAAGCAAAAGAGCGTCACTGCACATTGGTTTACTCTTCAAAATTTCTCGGATGTTTCCCGAAAATGTAACTAAGATGTATTATTATGTTTTTGTACACCCATACCTTTCGTATAGCATTGAATCATGGTATGGGAACTTAAGTAAACAATACAGGCGAAAATTATTTGTATTCCAAAAGAAAGCAATTAGAATAATCAAAGGTGCAAACATTTTTGTGCATACGCGTCCTCTATTTAAAGAGCTTGAAATAAAGACGCTAGAGAAACGTTATTTATATAGACTAAGTTGCCTAATGTACAGGATACGCAATAATAATGTTACTTTATTATCATGCCGAGTAAAAGCTTTAACACTCACTATAAGAACAAGAGTAATAACAAACAATCAGTTAACAATACCCAGACCACGATTTAACTATGGATTATGAAGCCTCACATTTAGTAGTATTAGTGTTTGAAATGTATTACCCTCGAACATAAGAACAGCAACAATTTATAAAGCATTCAGAGAATAAGTGACCAACTTTCTACAACAAAACCCAACTGAATTGTAATAACAGTGCATTTTATTTAGTATATTGTAATGTAATTTTTATATATAATCTTCATACATGTTCACATTTACTTATTTAACCAATATATTTGTAGTTTTTCATTTTGTAGTTTTTGTCTAATCATTCATATCATTACATTATTATATAACCACTGTATTTTTTTTCTTTTCGCCAATTTTTTAAGAAATTAACAATTATTGAGAGGAGGAATCATAAACAGCATTTGCTCGGTTCCACCTAAATTTATGTAATCTATAATTTCTATATTATTATTAATAAAATGTATATTTGTATCACTGTCATTTACATAAGAAAATGTTAAATCATTATATCGAAAGATAGTTAATACGTAGATAATATCAAAGAGAAACACACATACTATAAGTTGGAAAGAAAACGAAAAAACACTACATCACAACAATGAAATATAGCCACTACACGCTACGAGATGCAACTAGTCCGTTAAACGTACTCAGAGGAAATAAAATGCACTTGTTCAACCAGAGTCCGTAACAAGGAGAATTGCCAGTTAACTATAATATACAATGAATAATCGTACTGAAATTCAGAAGAATGCCACTAATTATCACTAATACGAGACATCAGCCTCATTTATAGATGTGCATATGTTGTAGAAATTCTGTGGCAACATTTTATTATACGAGGATGGGCCACAGAAAGACCGAAGAAATTGAATGAGACCTTGAGAATTAGGGTAGATATGAGGCTGTCATTGTAGATGGACATAGCCCAGGAGGTGTCCAAATGATGTATGTCTAAGAGTAGAGAAACAGAACAACTGCAGGCTGGCCCTACAGTTATAGCAGACACTATATGAGACTTCAAATGGTCCATAAAGACCTTGAAAATAAGGAAAAAATGACAGTCATAATAAAGAAAATAAACATGAGTTTTCTTAAATATTATTTATACAGATATCAACATTAACACCACGGTTAAAGTGAACATGTCCTTGAAAAATGCCTGTGACAAAAGGCAAATTCCTAAATACTTCAGCATTAAATTGTAAATTAGAAAAACGAATAAGATTAAAAAGACTAAAATAATTCGCAATGAGGTATTATAGAACGACAATTCAATGGAGTCATTATAGTATTAATAAAGTAGATTCCTGTTACAGGCTGGTTAGCTTTCCATAAAAGAGTTCCTGATTACCGTTAACTGGATGCAGAATCCTGAGATGTAGTATTATGAGAACACTCGTACGCATGTACACGTAACACGAGTTGTTACTAGGTTGACAAGATTCACTTCTTGATATACTTGTTTATACATATATATGAGCTCCTGCGTAGTTAGTAGCGCGCTCGACTTCGGTGCGGCCGGGTTTGATTCCCAGTGGGGGCTAAAAAATCTGGGTGTTGACCCAGCATCGTGAGGACAATTGGGGAGCTGCTGTGATAAAAGACAGTGGCGATAACTGTGAGAGCTTCGGCTCTCCCCTTCCAACCCGTCTCCTCAGCGTCGGAGCATTAGACCAACTCCTCTCTTCGGGAATGAATATGGTGGAACTAGTGGAATGAATATGGCTGTGATATATATATATATAAAATCATATTCAGCCGTTTTCTATCCACTGCTGGATGAAGGCCTCCCCCTTTTCTTCCCACATATCTCGGTCTGCTGATATCCTTATCCATGTAGCTCCTGAAAAACGCTTGATTTCATCTACCCATCTTACATTTGGACGTCGTCTCGGTCGTTTCTTTTCTCTAGGAATCCACTGTAGTACATTTGTCGTCCACCTTCCATCTGTTCGTCTAGCTATCTGACCGACCCATCTCACCTTCATCTTCTTCGCAGTCTTCATTACATCCTCTACCTATGTTTGTGCGCGTATCCATTCATTTCTCTTCCTGTCCCTCCTGGTTATTCCTAGCATGCACCTCTCCATTGCTCTTTGTGTGACTCTCAATCTTTGAGTCGTTTGCGCATTCAAGGTCCACGTTTCGCAGCCGTACATCATTACAAGTAAGACACATTGATTATAAACTTTACGCTTCAGACACATTGGTAGTTTGCTTTTGAAAATAAAGTGTAGTCTTCCAAAAGAACTCCCCGCCATTTTACATCTTCTATTTTTTCATCAGTCAACTTTGCATTCGACGTTTTAAGCTGGCCTAGGTAAACATGCTCATCAACTATCCCTACTGTCTCCCCGTTAATCTTCACTTCCTTCTTCGCAACATGTTGGTTGTACATTACTGTTGTTTTACTTAAGTTACTTAAGTTTCGTACTCTCGTTACTCAGTTCTTCCATTCTGGTTTGTAGTTCTTCTGCACTTGAAGCAAACAGGACTATATCATCAGCGAACCGTAGGTGATGAAGATATTCCCTATTAATTTTAATCCCAACTTCATCCCAGTTTAAATTCTGGAACAGTCTCTCCAGGACCGCAAAAAACAGTTTTGGAGAAATTGAATCTCCTTGCCTTACCCCTTTTCTAACTTTAAATTTTTCACTGTCTTGATGCAGTCTAATGACAGAAGTGGCAGTCGAGTAAATGTTTCGCAGTAACTTGATGTATGCACTTTCGATGCCTTGATGTTCAAGTGATTTAAGTACTGCTGACAAGGAGACCGAATCGAAAGCTTTTTCAAAATCTATGAATCCCAAACATAGTGGAAGTTCATATTCATTAGTCCTTTCCATAACTTCATTCAATGTTTGTATGTGGTCCATTGTGCTAAATCCACGACGAAATCCGGATTGTTCCCTTCCCTGGTTAAAATCTAAGTTTCGTTCAATACGATTCAAAATAACTTTGGTGAACATTTTGTATAGGACTGACAGTAAACTAATTGGTCTGTAGTTTTCGACGCGTTCTTTGTCCCCTTTCTTGTACAACAAAATGATAACGGCATTGTTCCAACTTGAGGGTATTTCTCTCTTCTTCAAGCACACCGATAATAATTTAGGAAGTTCCTCTTTCATTTTTTCACCTTCCCATTTAAACATCTCTGCTGTGAGTCCATCTTCTCCTGGCGATTTTCCGTTCTTCATCCCTCGAAGTACTTTATCCACTTCTTCTTTCATTACGCCTGGGACTTCTACATCATTTTCTTCTGAGTCTTCATTTCCTAGCTCTTCCTAGGAGTAGTACAATTCTATGTAGGAATTTTCAAATATGTTTATAATTTCTTCCTTATTTCGTGTTACGGTCCCGTCTGGTCTCTTAACTACAATTATTTGCTTTTTCCCTATCATGAGCTGCTGTTTGACTTTCTTCAAACTCTTGTTTTCCTCGATTGTATTTCTAACAAGAGTTTCGTTATATCTTCGTGCATCCTCTCTTATTTTCTTCCTTACGGTTTTATTTAGTTCTATCATTGAGTAAATATCTCCTAGAGAAATTTTTCTTCGTTCGACTGCGTAACGCGTTCTGAAGGCTTCAAACCCCTTGTTCAAATAGTTACTGTGTAAAGACGCTCAAATGTCGCTACTGCGCTCTGAAACAAAAATGCGGACTTTAGTTTTCTGCTTGCTGTATTGGCAACTATGCTATATGTAAAGAAAAAACTAGTTTGCCAAACACTTCCTTTCTACCTTCTACGTAACGATTTATTGCCGGGAGTAAGATAGTCTGCTGGATACCTCCCAGAAAGGGTTTCGTTCAGGTCACATTGCTTTGTTTCGGATTGTAAGAATTCTTCGAGAAATTGTGTAGAGAAGGAAACAGCAAGAAGGCCCACACTAGTGGGTGAGCGGGGGGAAGGGGGGGATTTTGTTCTATGGTAGAGCAATGGTTTTAAATCGGAGAATACCGTGCCTTTGCCAGCAAGGTCGTTTGACCCAACCCCCACACGCACGTCGCTATAAGGTCTCGCCATCCGACAACTTTCTCTCGAGAATTTAGGGTGGAAGGTGTGTGACGTCAACTCGAGACCAAGGGTTTATTTATGCCTTGCTAGTCCCTCGAGTAGACATAAGATTCGCGGATATAAATACACATTATTTTGGTTGTCAGAAACCGATTTCATGCGAGCCATTAAAAAGAGATAATCAGATATTTTTTTCTTTTAATATTTGGTATTAAGGCATTTGCTTGAAATAAAACTAAGATAGTTAACAAGGAAGTTATTACAAAGTATAAGGAAGGATTATATAATCACGTCAAGAACACGCTTCGGTAGCAACTCTGCTTTAAATGTTAAATCCATTGTTTCTGTTTCAAGGCTAGGACCAGACATACTCTTTTAGAGGTTCAAATACCCTATACTGTCTTCACCCGAAAATATCTCCAAATAACCTCTATTCCTAATTTGTATATCTTCTAACGTATTGTCTAATTAAATGTCTTGTAATTTCTAAATTCCTAATACGAGTTAAACATCATATACTTGTAAAGGGTAACTCATTTACTACTGTTAGTACCAAAACTTGTGAAAGAAAGGAGTGTAAAAGAGGAAGGAATGTACACATACTTTGTCCAACAGATTTTATTTTGAAATGCCACATGCAATACTTTGAAGTTAAGTATTATATTCATTTCAAAGCTGTTAATAA
>JAGDQP010000771.1:0-23964 GCA_022664845.1 Lepisma saccharinum
ACGTTTTCTTATATTTTCGTGACATACTCGTGATGATACACTGTCATACCAAATTTCATTTCTCTATCTCGAACGATGTGAAAAATGGTATTTCAGCTGCCATTTTGAATCAAAGATGGTGAATTTTTTAAAACGTTGTTATGTTTTCCTAAACTACTCTTGATAATACATCATTATGCCAAATTTCGTATCTCTGGCTCAAGCAGTTGGAAAATGGATTTATGACGCCCGCCATTTTGGATCCAAGATGGCGTCTTTAGAGATATTTTGTAATATTTTCATAATCTACTAATAATGTTGTACTGTCAAACTATATTTCATTATTCTAGCGGTAGCCGTTTAGGCTGTGTATTCTTTAAAATTTTAGGGTTGGCGGCCATTTTGAATCCAAGGTGGCGACTTTTTCAAATTTTTAAAAAGTTTTCTTAATTTGCTATCAATGATGTAGTTTCATACCAAATTTCACTGTTCTATCATTAGTCGTTTAGGCTGTGTATTCTTTGAAATTTTAGGTTTGGCTGGCATTTTGAATCCAAGATGGCGACTTTTTCAAAATGTCGGAATTTTTCCTTTATCTACTTATCATCCTCTACCTTCATACCAAATTTCATGTTTCTAGCTTACTCCAAACACCCTAAACAATATGATGAGTGAGTCAGTCAGTGAGTGAGTGAGTGAGTGAGTGAGTCAGTTAGCCTAAAATGTGCAATTTCAGGGGTCCACAACTAGAACATAGTTTGAGATACGAATATGAAATTTTGTACATCTGCACATATTTACCATATCTCCTTAACGGCAAAAGCTCATATTTCTATCTTTAACATCTTTTTTCTTACGGGGCCCCCAAATCGTCGATTTTGCCATAAACTCTTGTTCCTGTATAACATGCTTGTGGCAGTGCTGACGTTTTCTGACGTGAAGAACTTGGCTCATGCACTGCCGTGGATGTTGATATCTTGTTTTCATATTACAAAAATTGTAATATTCTATTGGTGCACAAGGCAAGTTTTGGCAAAAAAAAAAAACTTAGTTTGATATAGTGCGTACTCTTTAAAAAACTTGATGTATATATGGGCCACTCTAGTAACTTTGGACTTCGGCCCGTCACGATTTGCCCATTTACAGCCAGTTAAAATCCAGACCCATGCCCCTTGCCGGGACGCGAACCCGGGACCTTCGAGCCGATGGCCTATCGCCGCAGACCGCTCGACCACCCGGCCGGGTAGTGCGTACTCTTCCATTATAGTTAAAGCACATTTGCGGAGCTTATTATCAAAATGTCGCTTGTCCAGAAAAAATGTAAAATTGAGATATTGGCCTGATTTAGTTCATTTCATTATTTTCTAACATATTAGCAAGATTTAATGAATCCAGAACGCCTGTAAAATCATTTAATTATCAAAAGAAACAAGTGTATAGAAACAGTAATTAACAGTAAAAATTGAATATATATTGTGTTTCCCATTTTTTTTTTCCAAAAATGGAAAATTTTGGTAAACTAAAACTTTTAGTACTATTTCTAAGATATTCATGGTTGCAAATTTTCCCTAACATTGAAAAATAAGAAGTGTATTTCAAGTGGTTTTCCTTGATTTCCCAACATTTATGGCTTTTGGACAAGAAACGTTTTGATAATAAGCTGCACATTTAACCTCTTAATAATATCTTTATAGTAGGATCATTTCATGCCTTATCATCATATTCCTAAACCCGACCATCTCAGATTTGCACGAAAAGTTCGTAGAATGGTAGATGACATATAGTTGTGTATATATTTAAAATATTAGCCCTCAGTGATACACGGTGTTCATGCAGCAGGGTTGCCAACATGATAAAAAAACGTAAAAAATATGCGTACAAACTTAACAAAAAGAAAATCATAACTTGGCTTCTAATTGTGGTAGAACATCATCTTGGGCTTGATTTGAAGCTAAGAAAACATAGTTTTAATGAAAAAATACAAACTAACTCTATGGCTCATGGAACTCGCAAGTTCATCGCCGCAGTAACAAACGTTCTCCATTGGATTCTATCCTGGGCAACATCAAGTCAGTTTTCATCACGAACACTTACTTCTCGAAGATTTCTTCTAATATTGTCCTCCCAACGACGTCTCGGTCTTCCCAATGGCCTCCTTCCAACCAGGATAGAATATAATCTTCGTTATCCGAGCTACGTGACCTGCCCACCTTAGTCGTCGCAATTTCATTATTTTTACAATATCTGCTGAATCGTACAGTCCGTGGAGTTTTTCATTATGCAGTCTCCTCCATTCTCCAGTCATCTCTTCCCGTTTCGGCCCGTATATCTTTCTCAAAATCTTAGTTTCAAACACACGTAATTTATGTTCATCTGCTAGGCTCGTACTCCAACTTTTGCAACCGTAAAGTATTACCGGTAGAATAACCGTTCTGTATATTTACAATTTTAACTTTCTTGATATTAATCGCGAGGTTAAAAGTTTCTGGAACATGCGTTGCCCGATACTAAACGACTTCTATTTCTTCCGTGACCTCATTTTTGCTTGTTACGTAAATATTATTAGAGAAAAATTGATTTTTTTTATTTCAAGGTCACATGATGTAAATTTTGACCTTTAATATCTAAACAAAAAAGTGTTAATTTTTTTGAGAATAAAGAATATTGCATAGTTAAATGCTATCTATCTACAAATGCTTATCAGAATAATGGAAACACCCGAACGAAAGTGCAACTTACCAGATTAATATGGTGTCGGGCCACCTTTCGCCTTCAGAACAGCCTTGATGCGACGTGGGATGGAGGCATAGAGGTCGTGAATGGTAGCAAGTGGAATATTACACCATTCCTCGTGCAGGGCATCGGCCAGTTCTGTGAGAGAGGATGGAGGTGGAAATCGTCGCCGGAGTCGTGTTTCCAAGATGGACCACAGATGTTCAATTATGTTGAGATCTGGGGATTGGGCGGGCCAGGGGAGGTGTTGAACTTCATCCCGATGTTCCTCAAACCACGCTGCAACAACTCCAGCTGTGTGAATGGGTGCATTATCATCCTGGAATATGGCCTCATTGTCCGGGAACAACATCCGGACCATAGGATGCAAGTGGTCTCCTAAAATTGCGACATAATCGTTGGCAGTGATGCGTCCGCGAAGTGTGACCACAGGACCCAATGAAAACCATGATATTGCGGCCCACAGCATCACCGTGCCGCCGCCATGTTTCACAGTTGGGCGGAGACACTGCAGATCATACGCTTCTTTGGGCGTTCTCCACACATAAACACGGCCCGTGGTTTGGAATAGGGTGAATGGTGACTCATCCGACCATACCACACGTTTCCAGTCGTCAACGGTCCAAGTTGCATGGTCGCGGCACCATTTGCGGCGTGCTAAAGCGTTCTGGTCCCTGATGAGAGGTTTGGCCCGTGCAACACGACCCCGTAAGTTCATGTCATGTAATTCGCGGCGGACTGTGATTGTCGAAACAGGTTGGGGGAGGTGCTGATTGAGTTCCTCCGTCACTTGCGCCGCAGTGGCACGACGGTTCCGCGTGACAATGCGCTTTAATACCCGGCGTGCCCTGTCACTGATGCTTTTCTTCCGCCCACTGTTCCGCTTCCCCGATGTGGTTTTCCCGTGTGTTGTGTAGGCCGTCATCACCTTCGACACTGTCCCTGGCGACACACCTAACACACTAGCCACTGCCGTCACACTCACTCCACATAACCGCGCACCAACAATTTGCCCTCTTTGAAACTCTGAGAGGTCTCCCATTTTACACTACCTCCGTCTGCTGCAGCCACTGCACACTCCTGTTCCACGATGCCTGACGTAGTATGGAGACCGACCTAACACACCACCACCAGCAGTCCGGCGCTGCGGTCGCCACGACACCACTGCCAACCCATACATCTGACGTGTTGCCAACTACAGGTATTTCCATTATTCTGATAAGCATCTGTATATATGGTGCAAGTTTCATTTCGAGATGACTTTGGAAACAAGAGTAAAAAGAAATACTCAGTGTGGGCTTAAACCCTTCTTGCACTAAACATGCTTGATGGCAAGTTCAGAGATGCCTGAAAGTCTCTCACTAGCCGTGTAATTCTCGCCTGGCTGTAGCTATTGCGTTGTAAACCAGTAGTACAAGGGACTGGAACAGTTTTCTGTGGAATATACTTCTAAGAGTAGCAGGGTTGCAAGGCGTTACAATTTTGTCGGGACCGCCTCGACTTTCAGTCCGATGTCCAGCTTCCGGATGCAAAATGTTTCAGTTTGTAACATGTTTCTTCTTTCATTTTTATCCCTCTTGATCAGTGATGCCTCAACACTGCTTAAGCTGTCATTCATTAACTGCAAAGCTTATCCTGTCCTGTATGTTGCCACTTCTGTGTCACTTCTCTTATCATTTGCTGTGCTTGGACCTTCCTCAGAAGTAATAGAATCTCCTTAAATTTGTTTCCTACTAACTCTATGGCTTACGGAACTCGCATGTTCATCGCCACAGTAACAAACGTTTGCCATTTAATTTTACGCTGGGCATGGTCAATCTACTTTTTGCATTGGTGATGGCTTGTAATATTGTCATCCCAACGACGTCTTGGTCTTCCCAACAGCCTCTTTTCCTCCGGCTTACCGACCACGTTGGAATCTAACCTTCGTTTTCCTCCATTCGAGTTTTTTCTACATTATCACAGATCACTGGTTAAACGTAGCAGTTTTTCAATCATCCATGGTTTCAAATGTCTTAGTTGTTTTCTACTGCTGCTGTATCCTTTGATACCAAATGTGTTGCAGCAATATGTCTTCATGTAATTCGTATGCATTGTCTCACACACATTTCTCAAATTATTCTACTCACCAGGGTTCCCATCTTTTTGTTCAATAGAATAGAGACAGGCGGAGATCTGGAGGTAGGGGGTAAATCCATGGGGGAAAAAAATACCATTTGTGAGCTTTTCCTTTTTAGGACCATCCTAAACTTCTTCTGAGGTTAAAAATTACTACTTAGCTAAAATAAATTGTACTTTTCTTTTATATTATATATTACCAAGACCTTTTCACTTGGAATTTTAAAATTTACCTGCACGGCAATAAAAACTGGTTCTGATAATAATAACATTGAAAATATTTTATTATTTAACGATGTAGATCACCCCCGCCATCTTGGTATGACCTTTCCATTGATTTACATTGGAATAGTTTTTACTCATTTTATGCCTGTCAGAAATAGAATATTCAAGTTCCGCTTTCACGAATTTGTGTTGGTGGTTATTTTGACTCTTGTATAGTTTTGGTTTGTGAAATTTCTTCAAATATAT
Organism: Lepisma saccharinum; assembly: GCA_022664845.1. Taxonomy (NCBI): domain Eukaryota; kingdom Metazoa; phylum Arthropoda; class Insecta; order Zygentoma; family Lepismatidae; genus Lepisma; species Lepisma saccharinum. The sequence goes on from JAGDQP010000771.1 coordinate 5,302, forward strand.
AAGTGTAATGTATTATTAATAGTTTGTTATATAAATCACAATATGTCAACGGGAAATTACACTGTTCGTGTGTAACATATTGCATTTCTGCAAAATAGCACGAGTCCCAAGATAACATGACGAGAAACTAGGCGAAAACAGAAGTTAAAAATTACGCTCCTGAGAGATATAAGACGAGTAAAACAGTTCCCATGTAAATCAATGGAAAGTGCGTACCAAGATGGCGGGGATGGTCTATACCGTTAGGCCATGAAAATTGGCGTTTAAACCTACGTATTTTAAGATATAATTTAATTTTAAATTCAGACTGTAATTTTTAATTAACTAACCTTACACATATAGATTTATAAGTAACATTAAAAACAATCATATTCTTTTTAATAACAAACAATTGACAAACAGGCAGAGGCAAGTAACAATAAAAAATTTAATGTTTTCCGTCAATTCAACACATGGGTACCATTTGTGCTACAATTCGAACATGCGTAGTTTTACATTGCTTTAAAATTAGAAAACAAAATCAAATTTGTATGGCTGTCGAAAATAGTGAGTGTAGTTTTAAGCATATACTATTAAAAAGATCAAATAATAAAATATTCTCTATGCTTCAAATCGGAACAATTTGCGTCCCGACGAAAATTGCATCGGGTAAAAAGTGAATCCGACAAAACCAGAACGGATGGCAACCCTGCTACTCTCAGAAGTATTTACCCACAGTAGGCTACAGTCAGACAGGAACTACACGGTGAGTCAGAGACTTTCAGACATCTCTGAACTTGTCACCAAGCATGTTTAGTGCAAGAAGTGTTTAAGTGCATACTGAATATTCCTTGTTTCCAAAGTCATCCCAAAATGAACCAAAGATAGTTTGCATTTAACAATATACTTTATTCTGAAAATAATAAATTGAAGATACGCTCTGTTTAGATATTCAAGGTTATAGTTTACATCATGTGACCTTCAAATGAAAAGTGCAATATTTTTTTCTGTAATAGTATTGTTTTTGTCAAAACTATGTTTCCTTAGCATTAAAACAAGCCCAAGATGAATGTTCTACCGCAACTGAATCGGTAGTTGGAAAAAGGAAATAAATCCAAAAATCTCTTTGCTCAGAAAATTTCCAAGTATTGTATTAAAAAAAAATGGTGGATTCATTATTTTCTTTCAACTGATATAAAAATGTCTGCACGTGGAGAGACGTAAGTATAAAAAAAATGAAGAAAGAGACAATAAAAACCTTCAAATGGAGGTTATTTACAAGAAATTTGATCACAATTAACTATGTAAGTAATAAATCCGTATTTGTTTCCTTCTCCCAACTGACAGAAATTTCGCTTTAGGAATGGGCAGAACTGTTATTTTCCGTAACAGTGATAGCAATAGTTGCTATACAATATCTTTTAACAATAGCAGGTTAGAAAAGCGTGTCTAATTGTTATTTATTCCCAACAATGAAAAAGCACCACAACACGCGTAACCAGTGGCGAATTAAATACTAACGAATGATCGCTATTAGGGCCACATGCACAATCGTTCCGCGGACAACCCACGGAAAGCTTGCGAAGGTCCATTACTACGAAGAACCAGTCGTCTGCACAACAGGAAATCATTTTGGTAGAACTGTAGTTATAAGGTGCCGTAAAGACGGCAAATAAATAAAATATATTTTAAGAATATAGCATCAGATAACTTAATTTCCGAATGGTTGCCTGATAAGAAGTGAATTAGGTTACGACTTATAATAGGCGTTAAATTATGGGGCTAACGAACCATTTTCAAGATGATAAAAATAATCTTCATTACAGCTGGAAACCATAAAAACTATCGCATTTATATTATTGTTTATCATAAGGGAAACAAGTGAGCGCTGCGACTCCATTAACCATTGCGAAGGCTCCGAGATCCCTTCATAGCATATCAGGCAAATACACATTCAATGAAATTACTAGAACTGAAAAGACATGTTAATTGTAGCCAAACGATGGGTCGTATCTAGTGTTGTAAAAAACTTTTTTTTTCTGTGAAGTTTTTTCTGTTTTTTCATGTTTTCTTTAAATTTTCTTTAAATGTCGGTTTTTCACCCAGCAAGTGATTTGATTCTTTACGCTGCAGATAATGGGAAACTAAAGTCTTACGTCAGATCCGGCAGGTCGCCATGGTAACCCGCCATGTTACAGTCTAAACAAACGGGTGTTTAGCAGTAGGTTTTGTAGTGTTCGATATTTAACAACTCGTTATGGTTTTGGTACTTTGTGCCAGATTGTCATCATTACAATGAAAGAGACACGCGTTGCTTTTTTCTTTTTCCAAAGGACTGAAACTAGAAAAGGAAGTGGAACGAGCCAATTACGTAAGTAAACAAATTTCACGCAATGCAATATTAACGCTTCAAATCTCGGTCATACGTAAGCAAACGTACATGTTTAGACTCCACAGCAATTTTATACTTTCAATCTGTTTCCGCTCGTCACCGAAATAATCAACAGTTCAAAAAATATTAACAACCATTACTTCCACAACTGATTTTCTACCTTTCTACTATGAAACTTACTGTTTGTTTAGACTTGACCTCCGCCGTTGCTATGGTGACCAACCGGATATGGCGTCAAGACTTTAGTTCTACATCAATGTGATCAGTAGGATTGGAGCTAAGCTTTTACACATTCATCCCAATTTATTATTGCTTAGTTTTCCTGAAGACTTACGAGGCAAATGATGGGATTAATTATGCATTCACTACCACATTACTATACTTCCTATATCTTTACCAGGGACGTATTTTGGGGCGTGGGGCCAGGGGGACTGGACCCTCCACCCAAATCAGAGTTTTATGGAAAAATAATATAACTTTAGACGTAATTATACTTATTTAATATGCATTTCATGCCCAGAGACGCCTTGGAACCCCCAGGAAACCCTTGGACCCCACCCAACCAAATTCTGGATATGAACCTGATCTTCACCCTGACAAACATAAGGCATTAACTAAAGACATATGGACTGAAGTTATTTGGTATAATTTGTAATAAAATACTAATAAACCTCAAGGAAACGGAAGAAATATTTTGAATCATATGAAGAATTTAAGTTCCTAGAGATAATACAACTTCGAAGACATCTTTACTGTAAACTGCAAAACTGTGGGTTCTTACCTAAATATGCCCTCATCCCGTATATACAATACGTTGATTTCTAATTACGGTAGTATTAAGGAAGATATCTATTTTTGATCATAATTACCGTCCGCAAAAATCAATCATCTTTAGCTCAAAATCCCGGGAAATAACGTGCTTCTATTCAAGGGCAGAGATACTGTAACAGCCTGTGCTGTGTTAGTTTCAGTAACGCAGCGTTAAAGTTTGACACTGGGTGAAGGAAGGTAGAAGAAAGGAAAAAAGATTAAGAGACCACACTCTTTAGGCTCCGTTCCTGACGAAGAGAAACGCCTAAAGATGCTATTCTCAAGGGAGTGTGAGACAATCTACACGTAGTGAGTTCCGTTCCTATTGCAGAGAAACGGTCACTCGATAACGCGGTCCTCCCACTGGTGTAAGAAAGGTCTATGAGATACTGGCTCCGGTCTTGCAAAGAGAAACGGTCGCCTGCGGCCCACAGGTTGGACATGATGTAGAAACACTGCACTGCAAATTCCGAACCTCGGAGAGAGAGAAACGGTATTTTACAGTGGGCTTCCACAATTAGGGAAGGTAGGATATCGGTATGCCCCATGGAGATATATTCCACACTCCAAGATCCACTCCTGACAAGAGAAGTGGTCTCTTGGGGAATCCGTTGATGCTGAAAGGAAAACTATTTAAGAACAAAAATCACGTGGTTAAAACAAAGATTTACTTTATTCTCTGTAAAGCAATGCAACCACTGTTTGGATAGATCTGTTTGGTTCGTACATGTCCCGAAGGTTATTACATTTGATTACAAAACTTTCATTGACAGCATAACTTCAAATCTTAATAAATGATTATAAAAGTAGTGAACGTTTACAGAAATAGTATCTTCTTCCTTAAAACTATCATTAATAAATAATTAAATCTGAAAACAATCGTTATCGCTTGATTATTGTATGTAATTTACTTTGACAAGCTTGCAAACTTGTGCGCCACTTGTTGTACTACTCTAAGCTTAGGCGACACATACTAGTTTAAACAAATTTTGTTTTAACTAAAACGGGATATTTACATATGATTTCTCTACACCGTTATATATGGCGCCCGAACGTGGCTCCGAACCCATACCGGTATATGTTTGATGGCAGAAATAACAACACTTCTAAAAGAAAGAGAGATAAGAACAAATAATTTTCCTATACTACTGATATAAAGACGAAAATAATAAATGATTATAATCTTTAAATATACTTCACTTTGTCGAGTCCACTTTGCTTATCTAAGAAATGCATCAAACCACAATAAAACATATAATCACAAGTATTACATTAAATCTTCAGTCCCTATACACAAATAAATTCCTTCAAAAATTATCACATATATCCGTGGGTAGAGATTTCCTTGCCTTGTCAATCCACTCTTTTCGAACAACATTAAGGGGTTTCGTATTCTCCATTGTTCTTCAGAGTACCGTCCTAAAGTTACTCCCGTGATTGGATCTGCAACTTCCATGACTTTTGTGTTGGATTTATTTATGTCCCTATCATATAGGGACCTGTATACAGGTTGAAAAAAATCACGACGTTTATAGGCTTGCATCGCTTTTCTGGTGTGTATTTTAGGAAAATAAGGTCACCAGGATTTTACCTTGCGGACAGGTTTTGCGGTGTCGTCATATTTTATTTGGCGTTTGGAATATGTATCTAAAAAGCCCAAACTGAAAATTCTGGCGGAATCCCTGTCGTGACCACGCGCACAGAAAGCGAATGCGCTAACCTTTCGACCACTCCCCGGTCTAAAAAAGATATATTTACAGTGTGTTTTAAAACTACAGCGACAAAGTAGCACTCACTGACCAACTCTTCTGACTTTTACCTTCCCAAAATTACCTTCATGAAATTTTGTGAAAACGGAGTTATTTTAATATCACATCCATTTTTTAATTTTTTTTTGTATCTATTGTATTTGTCTCGGTTTGGTTACACTTTTCTGTTTTTGTAATGTTTTCTCTTTTTGTATTTTCCTAGTGTAAAATGGCTATCACACACTGTATCAAGGTTAAATAAAAAATAGGGGGTTAATAGTGTACTAAAAAGTAAAGAAATAGTTCCAGAGAACCGGGTGGAGATTCGGCCGCGTGTCGGAGCTACAGGCTGGGAAAATGAACTTTAGAGCTTTGTATTTCTAATATCACGAACATGTTAGATCCGGCATGGTACCGTAAAAGACTTTAAATCTGCTACATCCAAAAATGCATTTCAAAATTCCACAGTGAGGACGCCGCAATTACCATTGTGAGAAGCCATTTGCTCAGGAGGTACATTTCTTTTACAATAAATATGACTTACACCTTCCGCACAGACATCAATATATGAGTGTCTCGAGATAAAAAAAAACGAGACCGGTGTAAGCTATAGTGGTATTAGCGCGCATATAATTAATTTTATCTTATAAAAAATTGAAACTGTTCACATGTACAATGATTCCGCCAGACCTAGGGTGTCATCCCACAAATTCTCGACACCCCCCACCCCACCCAACTTTAACATTTTTGCTGTGAAAAATCTATAGAAATCGTGAAAAGCTCCACTTACACATTCCTAATTTTGACTTTACACTCCCAAACTGAAAATCATGGCGAAAACCCTGTACATAAACAACTCCGAATATCACTTGCACCTCTACCCCTCCGATCTTTCCTTTCGAAATCCTAGTAAAAGTCCCTATTATGTGATTGGAAGATCATTTGTAAACGTTGCCTTCACTCTGGTTGTTTCAGGGTTAATGGCGGCGAAATTTGGGGAGGCGATTATTACTCTCCTCAAAGTACAAAAGATGCAGCGGAAATATTTATGTTGATAATAGAATATTTTTTGTAGATGGAACCGATATTTTGGAAAATATTCCCTCGGAAAATTTATTTTTAAAGTAAAAGTACTTTTGGTTTCAAATCGCAATGTTGCTGGATACATGTACCCGTTCTGTTCAACAAGACTAGAAATAAGTAAATATTATACTTGTAGCTGGCTACAATGTTCGATTAGCGCGCGGGGGAAGCTATGATAATATTGTACATTGGCCCAACGAAGCATGTTACTTAGGACAAACGAAGTATTACTCGGTACATCCGTATAAACATTAGACAATGTTTATGATTGAGGGAGTGCAACATGGATAGGTTTCACAACGTAAGAATTTAACTGTCAAAGAATTAAATCGTTTAATAGAACAAACATAAAAATCTTATGCCTTGTTTAGATTACTAACATTTTACGATGGTAAAACTTATGGGCAAAACTAACTTGTGTTCAGACTACCGAACTTAACTTCGTTATCGTGCTTGTATTACCATTGTCTGTAAAGAAACAGGTTGAGGTTTCCGTGGTTGAGTAAAGAATCTTCGTGTTACACGGGAGAGGATTAAATTATAAAAAATGAACAAAAATGAATTGATTCTAGCGTCAAATTTTGTAGATTAGTTCTGCCATCATTCTTTTATACTTTAAAAGTGATACGCACCACTAGAATACTATATATTTCGATAAAGAAAGAAATAAACTCACAAAGTGAGCCCCGCCTAATGACTAACTTGCGTTTAGACATCAGTTTCTTAGTAACGTTACAAGATAACCGTCGTAAGTTGACGCTAGTTAAATTTGAAACCCGCGTTAACGGTAACTACCGTTTACTTGACTAAAATGAACTCGGGTTAACGTTAACCATGGTAAGATATTAGTAATATAAACAAAGCATAAGCTGCATTCGCCACTTATAAACATAACTGACGTGAGACAAACATTGGGTACAACTTCGAATGTTATTTGCTAACCCGACATAGCTTATGTCATTACTTTTCAAGATATGACGTCATTGGTGACGATGCCCCCCTAACTTCTGTAGCTCCTAAACTAAGCATTTATTTAGACATGTCTTTAGAGCAACATTATTCTTGTTTTGATGTGAATAATTACCTCCGGAAGTTTTGGGGCATCACTTCAGGGACACAACGTATAAAGAATTTTCGGAGGATGGGGTTATCTGAGGTAATAAATCTCTCTATATAAAACTGAAAGTGACTGTCATCACGCAAAAAGTACTTGAACGATTGGAATGACTTTTCCCACATGATCAGACACTGAACAGGACTGGAAAGTTATCATATCACTTTGATTCTAAATTTACTATCTTCAGAGATAATCGACTATCTAATTGTCCATTGAATTCCAATGGCGGTGGTAACGACAATGGAAAATTAAAAAGCAAAGCGCGCGGCAACCCACACTACAATGTTGTTCGACGGGTTGACTACCTCCAAGTAGTGAAATTTAACAGAACTATCAATTCATTAACAACGGCTATCTTAGGTAACACACCCCTAACACTCCTAGGGAGAGGTGGGAAGGGGTGACATGTTAAAATAATCGAAAACGACCAATATTAGTGTCGAATCCATAGTTTTCGGGGTTGCTGAGATGAGTAGTAACACTCCCGATGCCGTTTAAAACCAGATTCAGATATTTTATTCACCCCGCACCAACGGGCGGGCAATTTGTACCTGATCAAAAGTGAATCAAGCTTACTTCGACACGGCAGCTTACTTCGAAAAATTTAATGGCAGCTTAGCAAATCAAACCATGGAAGTTTAAATAAGGTTGAAGCACTCTAGTTTACAAAAATCAAAGTTGAAATATGATTGACAGGACAAGAAAGAAAAACATAAAATACTTCTTAAAAATAAAAACGTTGATCTGGGTGGGAAAGGAACCGAGGTCTACTGGCACACCAATCTGATACTGTAGTCACCAGACCACAGACTCACACGTCCTAGATCGCTTTCCAACCGCTATTTATACTTAGTTCATCAGATCGCAAGAGGACCCTGTAGTAAAAAAAAGGGGGGAGTTTGAGAAGATTAGCCTACGGCGAAACAGTCCTGACACATGATGGGATTCCAGCTAAGATTATCCCACGGCGAAACAATCCTCGCACATGATGGAACTTCAGCGAAGATTAGCCTACGGCGAAACAGTCTTGGCACATGATGGGACTTCATCGCACTGAAACGGCAGCAAAAGTGCAACGAAACAAAATTAAAATTAGTAAGAAGTTTGACAAGCTTAAATCCAGTGACTGACAACTTTCTACGAGCTGGCATGCTATCTGGGTGTTAGTTTGAAAGATTGGTGATCTTATTACAAAATTGAAATGTTTTCATTTTTTTAAAAATGAAATGAGAATGTTGATAACTGATTTCCAAGAAAATTATTTCTTGGTACACAGAAAAGAACTTTTTATTTTAGATTAAAAAACAGTCTTTTACAATATAGATTTTATTAGCTTCTTCAGCTGAATGCCGGGATAGTACTTCAACTAAGGCCTAAATCGCCATCGTACCCATCCATGCTCTCGGATGAGATCACCGAGGAGGCGTAATTCCTCAGATTTGACGAGAGCCTAAAGTTGCTAGTTCAGCCAATAAAATAAAAAATGAAGCGTTATAGCTATTAAAATTTTGTAAAATAATCGGAATTTTGGCTGAGGAAATAGGAAATACCTATTTTTTATTTACATTACTGTTTTCTCAAGTTTTAGGCTATTCCTATTACAGCTGGTAACCCTGTTAGAAATCCCCGATCGTCATATGACAAGGCTCCAGGCTGTCTGCTGCTACAGGTGGCTCAATCAGACATATATCTTGAAACACGGAGCGTGCGCCCTCTACTAAATCGATGCGCTTCAAGACTGACACAAGGGTGCGGGCGGGAGTGGCATTAGCAGCTCCATGATGGCGCTAGACTTCGCAGCCACGTATAAAGTGCTTGTTCTGGGCGATTCCAACGTTGGGAAAACATGTATAGTACACAGATATTGTGATGAAAGATACTACGATACGTACATCTCCACAATTGGTGAGTGTTCACACAACTACATATATTCTCACACTTCTTTGTGTAACACGACCTCTATAAATCAAAATGAGTCATCAGCTGTTGGGCTGCCTTTGTTGACAAAACGCACTTCATGATTCAGACTTTTCTGTTCGTTTGGAGAAGATCTCATAGCAGTGATAGTTTGGAATATATTTCTTGATCCTTTTTTTCGCCGGAACTAATCCACTTTTGTGCAACTAGACAGTTGTGCATATAATAGAGGCTAAAATTAATAAATTAGCACATAAAACAGCAAATTAGGTCAAAAATTAAAGAAAGAAACATCTATTTTCGCTGATCTATCGAATGGTTGAATTTTCAAGAACCTAAGTTATTCATACATTTGTTTCTTTTGTATTAAATTTTGGTTCGATCATAAGCCTGCAAGTATCAAAAATTAAAGATTAACAAATTTACATTATTATATTGCTAGTAATAATTATATCGGCGAGGTAGAACATTCGGTTGCGTATTTGACTTATAATCTGAAGGTCCCCGGGATCGATTCCCGATGTCGACTATTCTTATTAAGGTTTCTCTCAGTCGCACGAGATAAATTCTGGGATTGTACCTTGAATAATATAATGAAACCAATATAAAAGAGTAATAAATAGAAAAATTATAAAGAAAAAGTGAATTTATATCAGTTAAAATTGCCAAACAATTCTTTTATTTCAAGATGAAATAATTTATATTATTTATTAACTTTTGATGTCCATGTTTGAAATACATCTGCATATTATTTACAATAAGTGTAGTTTAAAAGCAATCGTTTACTGAAAAGAAGTGAGTGCAAGGACTTAGTAAGGGAAATTTAATTAGAAAGGTTTCTTTAATTTTGCTTTCTGCTATCACAAGCTTAAAATTGCAGTTCTGTTTATATCCTAAAGCACTGAATCTCAAACTTATGATTATTATACAATAATTATTATTCTTTATTGTGTTGCAATGGGTAAATTTTGAAGGATCTTGGGCTGGACTACTGCCTCGTTCAATTAGTGGCGCTGTATTTGTTCAGATATACATTGTTTATTTTGCCGCGAAGCTCGCGTATCATTAGCCGAAGGTTCGGGTACCAGTAGTGGTACACGTACTATAGTTTGAGAAACCGTTAGCCTTTAGATGATACCTGACAACATATACAAACCAACGTTGAAAAGTATGCTTTAAAAATAATTGTAAAATAGGGTTTAGTCTATGGCTGTTGTACTAGCTAAACCTTGTGAGCAGATTCAATTATAAATTTTAAATATGAAATGAACTTACAAGGACAAAATTAAAATAAATAATCCCGATATAATTAAAAATAATAAAATCAGCACAGAATGAACTACACATCACGACGTATACAATGTCTTATACACACATACACAGATGCACAATAGACAATATGAAAACGGAGAACAGAGCATATGCCAAGAAAACAAGAATTTTACCATGATTTCAAGTTTGGGGGTGTGTAAAGTCAAAATTGGGGGGTGTTAGTAGTATTATGATAAAGTTTTGCAGGGGTTTTATCGGTTTTAGCCATAAAAAATGTTGAAGTTGGGGAGCAGGGTGTTCGAGAATTTAGGGAGTGGCATCCATCATTGGAAGTGGAGGTGGGACAGGTCCTTGAAAGGGACAGGAAGCAAGAGAGAATGTACGGTATATACCACGCGTATAAACGATTATAATTTATTGGGATCGTACGTGAAATAGTAGAAGTACCTTAACAATAATATAAAACTATAATCAGTGCTGTAAATTTTTAGCTTTTCGAATTAAGCAAAAATAATAACATAGCACTGTAAATAAATGCAAACTGTAAACTACATAACAGTTTAAAAACATAACACTATAAAACACTGTAAAACATAATACTTTTAAAAAACACTTTAAAACATTACACTGTAAAAATATTACATTGTAAAACTTAACACTGTAAAAGCACTTTAAAAACATAGCACTAAAAGAAAACACTGTAAAAACTTAACAGTACTACACAACATTTAAAAAAAAAAATTACACTGTAAAACCTAACACTTTAAAATGAACACAGTACAACACAACACTTTAAAAGCAGTTCTCGGACTTCTTGTAGACACTACTTATACTTGTTATACTTATACTGTGTTCTGCTTGCTTATCTCTATAGTGTATGTACTCTTCACATTTTGCTGCTAATGCTATTAAAATAAGACATAATTTACTTAACTGTGTTTTGGTCTTTAGGCATCCTTGCTCAAATCAAGACAATTTTCAAAAAGGGCAAAATTTACGTATTTCAAAAACGTAATTCACGAATCTATTGAAATACCGATAATTGTACATGATCATAACTTCTGCAAGAGTGGGTAGCTTTCATTTGAATCCATTGTTGAAAAATAACAATAGAACATTTCATATATACGTCATATTATCTCTGAAGAAGTCAGTAGATAAATCGGCGAAACGATCGTGAGATTTGTAGAAGTATGATATGACGAAATGCTCAAAGAAAAATATATAGAATCTAACCTCGTTAACATACTGATCATTACAAAAATCCTTAACGGCTGAATTTAAATTATATTGATGGCCTTTAAGCTTCTTTGGCTCCGATCGGGATATGGGAGAAGAGAAGGATTATATGAAATCAACCAGGGCCTAGTTTTAAGGTACTGTTACGCCATTAATCTGGTGTAACAGAGGAAAACCATCGATAAACTTAAGACAGAATAGGCCGTCGTTGGGTGCAAACTCAAGACCTTCCAGATGTGAAGTCTTGAAGTACTCGGTTGACCCAGTTTATGAATGGCTTTATGGTGTAATCTTAAAGTTAGTTTCAGCCAATGGCGTCTCTATTACCTCAATGCTTGCAAATACTTAATTCAGTGGTTCTTAACCTTTTCTGTTTCGCGACCACCCTGAACAATCATCGAGACACTCCAAAAGTAGAGAGTATCGCGATCGGATTATGAAACGAGGCCGCGTCGTCCATGTGCGACCTTTGACTTCTTGTGTAGTACGTGTTGTATAAATAAAACTTTAAAATCGTTGTTCGCAAGCTCCTAGTATGGTTCAGGGAACGCCAGTTTGCTGAATAGAAGACACGGTTTCATTCTTGACGGGTTTGAGATTTTTTTCTTTTTTTTTCTTTCAGAAAGCACCCCTATATACTCCTATTTATTATTAATATATGCTTTCTTAGGTTACGTTAGGTTAGCTTAGGTTAAGTCAGGTTCGATTCTGTCCGTTTACAGATCCAGTTCATATATTCCGATTGCGAGATAGTCGTCTTCAAAAGGGGTGAGAAAATCGGAAGTTCAAGCTTCAAGAAATCTCCGCTAGATTTCGCTAATGTCCCCACATCAATCTTTTACTTCACTTACTAGAAGAAGCTCCCCACACCTGGAAAATTTTCAATCTTTTCCAGATCAAAGAAGCTTGAACTATCGACTAATCGATTTCGATATATAGAACTCCTGCTTAATAACTGGGGTACAGCAAATGTGCATTAAGACGTAAATTATAACTAGAGACGGGCGTAAGCCATAGTGCTGTTACCGCCCATAAAATTCAGTTTATCTTATCTTACATAAATTATAACTAGGGCTCAGAATTTGATGAATTGTCATTTTCGTCTGTAAAATTGCGAGCGATGCCGTCTACAATAAAAAATCATTTCACACCTCAAAACTGAAGTTAAAAAACAGTGACTTTTATTTTGCACTATTTCACCATTTAATTTGTATTTTCTTTAAGCAAACTTCATGAGTCTTAAAGAAAGGAACCGAGTTCTTATTCCATAATATTATGTTTACTTTTAGCTTTTCCCAGTCAGTGTTTCTCAAAAGACATTAAGTTCCTTCTAATCATAAAATTACCAAATTACCACAGCAGTATATTAACTTCTTTACATTATGATAAGTTGAAAACCATTTTATAAGTCCTTTTTATATATATTTTGCTTTTCCTTACATTTTATAGGACATATTTAGCTATATTTGTTTTAGGTCATGAGGTCCTAAACCCAATTTACTTAGGATTTTTAAACGAGTTAGGGCCCTGTGAGACTGAAATTAAAAGGGCTGTCACTGTTATTGTACGCCATCTGTCACTGTTTTCGCGCGACCATGTCTTATTTAGAGGGGATTAGAGGATTAAGATAAGTCACAAATCAGATAATGTTCTATTTCTTGCGTAAAAAAATCTTATTCTACATAATTTCTTCCTAGTTTTATTAGGGATCTTTTTCTCTGATGCCAGATGACGTACGGTATTTTTTCCTAAGAACTGAGCAGAATTCCATGTCAACTTTGACTCAATCGATAAAACCAATGCTACTTCTACAACGCCAAAGGCATGAATTTCGAAATTATTGTTCTTAACACACAAAGATAATTCAACCAATTATTGATGAACACGCTAGGAGGCAACCTTAGCCTTCAAAATGGCCCTGAAGAAAAGATCGATCACAATTTCAAGACTCGTAAAAGAACGTTAACTGTTTCAGTATTAGAGTAAAATTCCGTTTTCATTTTTACTCGTAAATGTGGACAATTTTATTAAAAATCATCGTAATTAATGAAACGTGCTTTCTATCTGGTTAGCCCTGAAAGAAAATTTGTTCCACATTAAACTCTTTCTTACTAAAAGTTTACAAGAAATATTTTACGGACTTTGTAACTTGTGTGGATTATATTTCCGTCTGTTCCGAAAGAATAATTGAACTGAAAGTTAATATGTGAGGTAAAACAGGAAGTTTGAATAAAAAGTATCGTGAAAAACGATACAATTAGTTCCAGGGTTTCCACCAGGATTTTCATTTTGAGGGGGTGTAAAGTCAAAATTGGGAGGGTGAAAGTGGAGTTTTGCATGGTTTCTATCGATTTTTCACAGTAAAAATTTTTAAGTTGGGGAGTGTTGTCGAGATTTTGGGCGGGACCCTCCCACAGGAGGGGGAGGCTGGCGGAATCACTGATTAGTTTTCTCCAAAATAGTCGTATTGTTCCAAATAAATAAATTTGTATAATAAAATTGTAGGAAATAGTTTGCATGAAGCCTCATCACGGCTAAACCACTGAATCGATTCAAACCATTTTTGGTACATAAGTAGACATTGACCCGGGCTATGTTTGTATAATTTCAATTTGAGGAATCAATGTTGCCAACGTGTTTTTAAATGTAATATTTTCAAATTACGCCTATAACGTTGGTTGTATCCGTACCAAAGTGTATATATTGCTACTTGGACAGGTCATAGAGATAATCCGGGCGTCTCAGCTGTCAGTGTTGCGAACCTATTTTAAAAATAATATTTTAAATTACACTGAATTCGCAAAACTCATGGGTTAGCAGGTCACTGATTCGCAGGCGGACACCACGCTCCCTGCAAGGCTCCGCGACGGCTGCAGTTGTGTGTGAGACCTTGTGGGAAGTGCCAGTGTGAGTGATTTATGTGAAATGCAACGTCGTCAGGAGTTGACGCCATTCGAACCGGGCATGGTTTTGGGTGCCCGACGCATGGTAAATTTGATACCGGAGGTGGTGCAGGAATTCGGGTTCACACGTTCCACTGTGTCCGGGGTTGGATGAAGGTGTCACAGTCCACAACAGACACCATACTGGGCGTCCAGCCGCCCTCATTGACCGAGACCAACGACACCTGGGACGAATGGTCAACAGAGACAGGAGGGCGACAGTGCGAAAAATCACGGCCCAATTCAACACTTGCCGCGCTAGAAACGTTTCCCAGTGGACAATTTGTCGGAACATGCGTTTCCTCGGGTATGGGAGCCGTCGCCCTACATGGGTGCCACTGCTAACCCCGCGTCAGCGGACACTCCGGCTTGCATTTGCTAACAACCACCTCGGATGGACACTGCTACAGTGGCGTAACGTCAGCTGATCCGACCAGTCACTGTATCAACAGTATCGTGCTGATGGAAGGCACCGCGTGTGGCGCAGACCTCATGAAGGGATGGATCCCGCATGCCAAGAGGGCGTGGTCCAGGGCGGTGGAGTATCAGTCATGGTCTGGGGCACGTTTTCCTGGTATGGAAAGGGCCCTCTGGTTGTTCTTGGAGACACGTTGAATGGTCCACGGTATCGTCAGCGGCTCGAAGATCATGTCCACTGAGCTCTTCACCCCGGAGTCTTGATATGAACCCCATTGAGCATATCTGGGATGTCGTTGAAGTCAAGCTCCGTGCACTGGATCCTCCACTCACGAACAGGCCGCAATTGATTTCCGCTCTGCAGGCTGTGTGGTGTCAACTTCCTTCGGAAGTGAACCAGGGACTTGCAGACTCACTTCCACACGTCGTATCGCTGCGCTCCGGAGGGGTAGAGGAGGCCCTACCAGATATTAGGTAACTATCCCATGAGTTTTGTTAATTCAGTGTACTTCCATACCAGCTTAATTATATTTCTTTGATCGAATGCAGACCAAGCCTAACTTCAAGTATACGATTGTCAATATCCGAGAAAAAAAATAGAGATTATTCAAGATGACTTCGTACAGAATAAAACTGAAAACATTTTTGTTACGATCACCAATGAACAAGGTTCACTATCTTGTTTAGAAATAATAAGAATGTTCTCTATATAAAATAGATAACTCACAATTTTAGAATAATTATAACAAAAAAAACTTTTAAAAAAATATATTCCTCACAATAAAATTAAAAATAACAAGATTGCCGACATTGTTTTAATCTAATTAAAATGATGTGCATTCTGAAAGGATTGGACGTTGCATTATTGCTACCCTATTGTCAGCTGTACGATGAATACAAGAAGTCCGGATCTCATTTAAACAACCCTTATTGCTATTTGATATACGATGTGTCGACTATATTTGTAGTTATGCCGTTCATTCCAACGTTATACAGAATTTAAAATTATAATAAGCCATTCAGTAGATCTATTAGGTGCAATAAAACCATGCAAGAACCCTCTATGATAGATAATGTGTTGCGAACCATGTTTCTTGTAGCCTGAATTCTTTTGCGAGTGGCAATAGAGAAGAAAAAAACGAAGAAATATGGTTATCATTGCCTCTCAACGGCCGTGGAGCACGTGTATTGCTTGAGTGTAGACCGATCCTCACGCAATCTTTCGATTTGTCATTCTTCGAGGACAGAGGAAGGTAGTTCACAGTTGCCGTATCTGGCAGATATTGTCGAGTGAACTCGATTTTTATTAGACTGATTATGTCCCAAGTGTTTGTGATAGTCTGAATTACCTGACATTCATTCAATGTCAACAGTTCCCTTTTTTCTTTATTTTTTGGAAAGAAATACAGGGAATTTATGTTCGCCTCTAAAACTTCATTTGCGTTCTAGATATAAATCTGTCGCTCATTTGTATTTATTTATGGCCTTTAGGCATCTACGACTCAGGGCGGGATAGGGTACGGGAAAGGATGTTGGTAGCAAGAATGTTCTAATAGAGGATATGCGATTTCGCCAAGAACATGAAGCCAAACGTCATGGCTTTGTCCCGCCCAGTTATCCCCCTTACTCCAATCAAAAACGCGACTAACAAAGATGGCAGCAAGCTGTATAGTTGTCTGCTAACCAATCAGGTGTGTCGCCTTTGTCGATGCTCAGTTGTTTTTTGGCTTCACTCTTTCTTTGGGCATGAGATAGCTATAAGCATATCCTCTATTGAAACATCCTTGGTTGGAATGTACTTTTTCAGGGTCTAGTTTGCGGGTATGATCACGGCATTTGCCTGGTGTGACTAAGGGAAAAACCTGGAAAACCTAAGTCAGGATGTGATCGTTCCAGGACCTGATTTCTAAGCCAATCCCTCAATGAGCTACAGTCATTAGGAATCTATCGCTGATATAAGGACTTATTAGAAATTGCAATGCTGCAGCATTTCAAAATCTAGTTGCTATGTTTACTGTATCTTATGTAAGAGGTTTCAGAATTTTCCACAACAAAAACATTTACGTTTATTTTTTAGCAAACCCGAAACAGGAATTCTGCCTAGGTTTTCAGTTTGTGGTGGTGTAGAGCAAAATTAGGGTGCGTAAATAGAGTTCTTTAAAGTTTCCATTTATAACCGTAAAAAATTAGAGTTGGGGTATGTGCTCGAGGACTTGGAGGGGTGACACCCCACATCGAGAGTTTCTGGCAGAATTGCTGACCCAAAAATATAGTTTTCGTTTAGTATCAATTTGGCCTTCTGTAACGGACGTTAGCGTCAACACGAGAGTGCATAGAAACTGGTTTCAGATTTAGATTTAGAGACCTTGATTAATATTCCCGTTTTTAAGCTGCCAACACCACAATTCCCCTTTATAATATGTTTGTACTACACATTCAGGCTTTATAGAACACAAAAGCAGGTTAGAGAAAAGAACTTCAGGTTTGAGTCCACTGGCTTTGATTTACGGTTCCGGTTTAAATATGCTGAGGGTTCTAGTATTTTTCACGTTATGCACTCAATCTATAAAGCAGGTTAGTATCTTAACGGTGTTGATCACCACCACGATCTTGGTATGATATTTCCATTAATTTACATGGGAACTGTTTTACCGTCTTTTGTCCCTCTGGAGCGTATTTCTTAATTTCAGTTTTCACTTAGTGTTTCGTCATGTTTCCTTTGACTCACGCTGTTTTATAGAAATGCAATATTTTATAGATTAACAGTATAATTTCCCGTTGACATATTGTGATTTATATAGTAAACTATTAATAAAACATTATACTCATATATTGAAGAAATTTCACAAACCGGAACTCTACAAGAGTCAAAACAATCAAAAAGGCAAATTTCGTGAAAGCGGAACTTGAATACTCTACTTCTGAGAGACATAAGACGAGTAAAACAAATCCCATGTAAATCAATGGAAATGTCATACCAAGATCGTGGTGGTGATCAACACTGTTAAGATACTAACCTGCTTTATAGATTGAGTGCAGGTCACAGGAAAAAGACAGTGGCGATCACAGTGAAAGCTCAGGTTCTTCACTCCCAACGCGTGTGGTCAGCGTGGGAGCAGTACACCAATTTCTTCCTCCGGGTTTCATATTATCCAAGTTGAAGGTAATTTAAGGCAGCTATATTGCTATATTGCCTTGCAGAGAAGAAACAACAGAAAAACAAACCTTGGTTTGATGAAGAATGCATTAAACTTCATGAGGAGCGAAAACAAGCAAGGCAACGATGGCTAAGTAATAAAAGCGAAGCAAATACCAACCACTACAGTAACGCGAAACGAAACGCCACACTAGGGTTCAGAAACAAAAAGCGAGAGTATCTGACGCAGAAGATTCAGGAGATTGAGGAAAACGGGAAGACAAATAACATAGAGATCTATACAAAGGGGTAAACTCGTTAAGAAAAGGTTACCAGCCGAGGTTAGGAATGATTAGAAATGAACGTTCTAATAAATGAAAGTTTGGATCAGACTAAAATTGTCGATGTGTGGAAAAGTTATTTCGACAAACTTCTTAATGTACACAGTGGGGAACAAACAGAGGAATTTGAAATCCATACCGCAGAACCGTGGATTCCCGAACCTAGCGAGATCGAGATCGAAATGTCGGTTAAGAAATTGAAAAATTTCAAATCACCAGGAATAGACAATATTCCAGCCGAATTAATTAAAACAGGAGGAACGGCACTAA
>JAGDQP010000771.1:26236-50344 GCA_022664845.1 Lepisma saccharinum
TTTTATCTTTAATGCACATAAAATGTAGTTTAGACAGATAAAAAATGTATTTCAAATGTATGGATTATGCAAAACAATAAGTAAAAATAAGCACTGAGGCTCAGCTGGACCCCTCCCTTAGCAGTAGAAAGGTTCTTGCGATAATTGGCTATGAACCGGTGATCCTTTCTCTTACCGTCAAGGAATAGAAGTTTTAAGTCTCGTTTCAGTGAGTTATGTACGTTGCCTGGCGCGTAGATAACCCACTTAACCGTACAGACGTTGTGGTCATCTACTTGCAAGGCGCCAATCGCAGTAGACAAGATATCGGACGCTTTAACCTGTCAAAAAGGGACAGAAAAAAAACTTCTGATAATTAAATCACAAACATAAACAACCTTTCCTTCCTTTCTTTTCAAATACTAATTTTAAACAAATCCTTTTAGTTTCCTTTCTGTTCATTACCTCTACTTTGTTTTTCTTGCGTCACGGTGAACCTCACACAAGAATTTTAGCAATAAATCAGCGATATTAATACGCTTAAAATTTTGCATTTTTTACCTTTGCTAGTCAATATCTCTAGCCGTAACCAATAATAAAAATTTCCATAATGTTTTCTTACAGTATGAATGTTCATTTTCGGGATTTGCATTTACCATAGGAATTCAGTGGACTGTTTGATGGTCAATTATCTAGATTGTATAATCGAAGTGAAATGATAAATGTTTGCTCCAACCCCAGACCTAAATTTGTGTAAAAAAAAATGGTTCGAATATGTCCAGCCGTTTTTGAGTGATGTTATTACAAACGCTTTTTAAAGTTTGATTTCTAGGTTCTTTCATACCGAAGTTATAGGAAAAGTGATCTTATAATGACGCTCAGTCTGTCCGTCCATGTCTAGATATTAAATCTCATGAACCACAAGATGTAGAGAGCTACTTGAGATGAAAGATACTGGGCAGACTTATCAATTTCAATTTTTCATTTTTTATTACTCCAATAGCCAATATACATTGTTGTCTGGAGAGTTCAGACACTAACAATGGTATTACAGGATATTTATATTTTGTTGAGTACAGTCAAGTAAGTTTTAAACATATTGTAATGTACACAGTAACATTTGTGATATGAACAATAAATTTGCTATATAGATTTGTGAACAAATCTATACATAATTCATAATACATAATAATAGTACACAATATATAATAGCTTTACAAAATACATAATAATAATCACTAATAAATTGTATTCCACGATATTAAAATGTTGTATAGAATAGACAATAAGTTTTTAACACAGAAAATAAATTTGTAATATAGACAATGAATTTGTGAAATAGGCAGTAGTTATTTGAGGTGCTGTGGAATTTTATGGTACGAATTCTTTGACATCGTAATGTGCCTTATCCAGCAAGTGTTTCTTTAGCTCTTTCTTCAATCTGTTTATGTTTTCTTCATTTCTTATACGTGTTGCCAGCTGATTGTATATTTTGACACCCATTTGACTAGGCCCTTCTTGAACGAGGGTTAGTCTTGTAAAATATTGAAATTTTTCCTCTTTTTTTCTAGTACCATATTTATGTTTTCTTATAAGTGTATCGTTGTTTATTTCTGTATATAAAGCTATTTCATAAAGATATAAGGAAGAAAGAGTCAGTATTCTATATTGTTTAAAGAGTTCTTGGCAAGAAGTTCTGCTAACTCCGGGCATGATACGCAGTGCCTGCTTTTGTTTAGAGAATATTGATGCTGTTGCTGATGCGTTGCCCCAACTTATTAATGGATAAATAAGTCCATAATAAACCTGAATTAATGCGTTTCTACTTAATGTCTCTTTTAGTATTCTTAAAGCAAATAATTTAGAATTAAGTTTGTTTTTTACCTGGGCTATGTGGCTGCTCCATTTAAGATTTTCGTGTATGGTTATTCCTAAAAATGTTTCGGTGTTTATGTTCACATTTAAGAAAGCTGCGTGATTTTTAATATCTTTTATTACAGTATTTAGTTTTGTATGGAAGAGTATGTATTGTGCTTTTGTGTAATTTAGTATCAGACTGTTACTGTCGAACCAAGTTTTAGTTTGTTCTAATATTCTACTAATATTTGCGCGTAAGTCATTTATATCTTTTTTCTTTAACAATGATGCTCGTGTCATCAGCATATAGAATTACCTGCCCTTTTGTTATGTACGTAGGAAGATAATTTATGTACGTTAAAAGTAATAAGGGTCCTAAAATCGATCCCTGTGGAATCCCATGTTGAATTGCCATTTGTTTTGAAATATGCTTTGTCTTTTACCGTTCTGTGTTATGCGTGACTTCAACTGCTTGTTTTCTGTTTGTTAGGTAGGATTGGAGCAATTGTAATGCCTTCCCTCTAATCCCGTAGTGTTCTAGTTTTTTAAAGCAGTATTTGGTGATTTACAAGATCAAAGGCCTTACTAAGGTCGTAGAATATACCTAAAACTAATTCCTTTTCATTCACAGACCGTAAAATACAGTCAATGAAGGTGTAAGTTGCAGTTGTTGTGCTTCTCTGGGGAAGAAATCCATGTTGTTCTAAGCAAAATACGTTATGTTTTGTTAGAAATCCTAGTAATCTTTTTTTTTTTTCAGTTTTTCGAGAATCTTACCAAATATAGGAAGTAAAGATATAGGTCTGTAGTATTGTACAAGCGATTTATCTCCTTTTTTTGTAAATTGGTACTATTTTTGCTACTTTCAACTGGGAAGGGAAGTTACTCGGAGCTGCTGAAACCGCCTTGATTAATCCCATTTTTCAGTGTTGAAAACGCATTAAAATAATTGATCAAAATTCTTCTATTTCGTTACGCCTATCTCCACCAAACTTAGCATAAACATTATTCGACGCAATAGAAACATCCTGCGGGTGTTCCGTCCGCAAACACTCTGTTTCCAAAAATATCTTACGAGCCACAAGAGTTAGAGATGTGGTCGTGGTGTTGTTGGAGAGGCCATGGCTGGACTAGCTCAGAGCCAGCGGAACGGTCATGATCCGGAGTCTCAGTTGACAGTCTTGCCACCCATAAAAATCAATATTCGTTTTTCAATTTGTTTCCATATTGTTGTGCTTATCCGAACCAAACTTGGTATGAGCATTATTCAACACGATTAAAGGTTATGTGGGTTTTCCCGTCCTAAGCACTCCAGTTGTTAGTGTTGCCAACCTATTTTATAAAATTTAACGGTTGTGTGCATGAAATTCTATGAATGAACCGAAGTCTTTGTGATTGTTAAAATTGCAGCGCTAACTTATTTATAAAGATAGGCTTTGAATTGGTATATTGCATAACTTATTGGGCCTAGAAAATGTATCAACCTGCGCCATTTTTTTACGAATTCGAGGATAAATTATTTTGTTACATCAGGAGATGGTGTCGCTGAACCAACTTCAGAATTGTATACCATCTTAAATCGAGCTAAAAAAAAATACACCGTCTTCTGGATACCTACTCAAAAACCCTCACCCATATTCTTTACTTTCCACTTCAAAACCAGATCACTTCAGTGACATAGTAATTCACTGTACGCACTAATCAATTTGCTTCTCGCTTTCTGTGAATGAGATCTGTGATTCGATGTCTGGGTTACCCTTGAATTCTCTTCTGTCGCGCCAATTCTTCCAATGACCTACTTAGTGTCAAGCCTTGACGAAATGTTCGTTTTCAAAATGCCACAACGTGAAGGTTAAGAGAAACACAAGTGGCTGTCTGTGACGTAATAAGCCGTCCCAATAAATTGTAACAGAAGGTTTACCTATATGATACTGTATATATATATATGTTCTCTATAAATGTTGCGGGCTTTTCTAGAGGCTCTGTACTATACATTCGACCTTATCACCATCGATCAGTACGTAAAGTACTCCTATAAATAACAGAGGAAGAGAAAAAATACGACCAAAGAATGTCGCTCTATCTGTCAAGAGAGAGGAGGGGATGACTCAGCGCTTGGATCAATGTGCACCGCAAAAAATATATATAAAAACGTGACGTCGGCGAGTTTTCAAGACTTGGAAATTCCTTTCTGAATCACCATTTCTCTTTGTCTTTTTTTTAGTTTTTTATAATTTATTGCTTGGCTCACCTCCAACCAGTTTATCCCCCTTCGTAAAGAGACATCTGGGCAATACGAAAACGAAACTAATATAGATTTTATCTTGCTTCTTTTCGTTATTATGGAAACAAATTGATGAACATATGACTGTTATA
Organism: Lepisma saccharinum; assembly: GCA_022664845.1. NCBI lineage: Eukaryota > Metazoa > Arthropoda > Insecta > Zygentoma > Lepismatidae > Lepisma > Lepisma saccharinum. The sequence goes on from JAGDQP010000771.1 coordinate 30,449, forward strand.
TAGTTCATCTTCAGAGTTGATTGGTCCTAAAAAGTATTGTTTGCTATAGAGTTTCTAAATATTTGTACGTCGAATTCACGTATCTTCTAATTTGCAAAGAGAGTTAAACAGTAATGAGTTCGAAAGCACGTTTTCATAATACTAAGAAATAGGAAAACAATCCATTTAACGATAAAAGTACAGTCGTAAATTTGTCGAAATGTATATTTTAAAAAGTTTATTTTGTATTAAGCTCTGAGAGAAAATGAAAACTTCAAAAATCGCGTTTAACGCAAAACTAATTGTTTAGAACAAGTTTAACGAATTTGATCGAATTTTAGGTAAACATAAATTCTACCTGAATTATAAGACTACATTTAGGTCCCTTGAGGCTTGATTAGTATTTCGTCTGAGGAAGATGTTGTTAGAATATTGAAACTGTAACGCTCGATATGCCTTTTTACCATAAAATTAAGTGTATAGCCTTATCAGCCTACTTTAGTTAAATTCATAGTTACAAAGTTGCCTGGCATGGATACAACCCACTTATCAATTCAGTAGTTGTGGTTATCTACCTGCCAGGCGTCAATCAATGCAGACAAGACATCGGACGCTTTCATCAGAGCCAGTCAGAAGGGAACCAGAATCTGACGTTTGATAATCGGATGACAAATATTCCTTCCTTTCTTTTCCTTATCCTAATTTTATCAATTTATTTTCCTTTTTGTTACTTATACATTACTTTAATTTCGTCACAGTGAAGCTGACACAAAAGTTCTAAGAATAAACGAACTATATTAAGCTAATCACTCTTAAAATCTTAAGAGTTATGCTAACAAATAACTTTCTAATATACTTTCCCATAAGGTTTCCTTGCAGCATGGATATGCACTACAAATAGTACGATTGGAAATCAGTTGAATTTGCACGCATAACATAGTGAAAATAAAATTTCTTAACATGTCGAAACAAAGTGGTTGTAGAGCATTCACATCCCATTCGAAAGATCCTAGGTTTCGAACACTGCGGACGAACATCTTGACTGAGGTTATTCCAGAGTTTTCCTCAGTCACACCAGGCAAAAGCCGTGTGACTTCTTCTTGCATCCTTTCCCCTCCTCTATCCCGGCCTGAGCCTTAGACGCCTACAGGCGATAAATAAAATTCGAATTCTACATATCAAAATCGAGTAGTTTTAGAACAGTTGTAGAGCGTTCACTTCGTATCCGGAAGGTCTTAAGTTTTGAACACGTGAGCCGACTATCTTGACTGAAATTTTTCTATCGTTTTCCCACAGTCATGCCGGATGCCGGGCCGTAGCTTGTATTTTTACAAGGGGGTGGAAACCCCAATTTTAGTGCTCCTACGAAGGAGCCAGAACGTACACCCCTCCTCCTGTATTCATTTGGTTCCCTCAGCCCAGCGTTCGAGGCATTTGTCCTCTTTGTCCTCCTAGTTGCGGCCTGCCAGTATAAGACCTTCGAACTAGGTCCTGGCCGAGTCTTCTCCCACATCTTCTCCTCTGTGCTATTCCAGACTGAGCCAAAGATGCCTAAATGTCATAAAATCAATTCAATTAGATTAATATGTCAAAATATAGGCGAAAATTTACAAAATAATTGTTTTGTCTGATCTTAAATGTACAATACAGAAGGTATCAAAACCCACTATTTCTTTCGTGAAATAGAGAGAGTTCAGATAAAATGATTTCAGGTGTGGGTTCAGGTTCTTGATTTAATATTTGGACCCTTTTAATCTTATAATAGTATTTTTGTTGCATACGAACACCCAATCTAAAGCAGGCAGAGAGAAATGTATCCCAGATTTGAGTTTGCGTATCTTGGCTTACCTTGTCGCCTACAATTTAGTGAGACTACAGCCTCTCCACAAGATATTTATGCATAATATGCACTCACTTTGCCTGCTTTTGTTTAGCCGCCAGCATAAATACAGATTCAGAGCATATACTGGAATATTACCATAAGAGAATGTTGTATCAAATTAAAATATGCCTCATAAATCAAGGCACATAAACCCAAATTTGAAGCCAGTTTCTCTTTTTCCGCCTCCTTCGTTTAGACGGTCGCATTGGACTCCGGTATGCATTGGAGTCTGAGTGCATATTGTCCAAAACTACTTTAAAAACGGTTGTAGCCTAACAAGATTAGAATGGTTTTAAATCAAGGTCTCTAAACCTAAGTCTAATTTATTTATTTATTTTTAGTTTCTCCTATTTTCCGAGAAAGATAATGATTTTTATACACTCTGTATAGGTTGGGAATCGTGGCGAACTCCTGTAATCTATCCAATTTGTAGGCCGAATGTTGTTAATAGATATGTACTGTACACTACTTAGGAGGTCGGCATTACGCATTAAATATCGCGAGGGCCCAGATGTACTACTCGGAAATGGATATCTACACCCTGTATAACAAAATACATACCTTAATTTGTGTCCTAGCAGACCACTCGGCGGGCCATCGGGAGACCGCGAAACAATTCCCCGTTAGAGTTGCTACAAACTCTCATGTACATGTTCATAATTATACCTTCGCACAAGGTATTTACATAAAAGGAGTCAACATCTATCTTATAAATAAGTTTGCTGTAATTCTATATAATGAAACAATCTTGACAAAAAGAGATTTATCGAAATTTATTAGTGAAATTGAGAACTACAGCGTGTGGAAATTCAATGTAGTCATGCATTCGGCTTTGGTGTTTCTATGGCAACGAAGTCTCACGTCGTCTTGTGAATCTGGTACTTTTCTCTCTTCCTTTTTTCTTCAAAATAAAGAAAATCTGTTGTCTGGGCCCACGCTTAGGTACGAAGTTTATAGCATGGATTCTGCTAGGATGTAGCTGTAGTGGCGATGTATAAGTCTGGAACATTCGTGCCTTGTTTATCATTCAACAAGATGGCAGCATATAAATAGTTACAACTGAACAACTGATTCAAAACCTCCAAAATAACAGTTGGACAAACACGTAGTATAATCGCGTTTCAGATTGCTTTTGGCTTCAATTTCCCAATTAAATTGTCTTAATCATTACGAACTGCTAGAAGACGACATTATAAATTAAGTGGTGTAAATGTATAGTAAATGTATTAACATAATGTATAACCATTCTCATTCTCTTTACGCTAGAAGTGTTTATACAGGATGATTCAAAAGTCCGGCACCATAGGGTAATTCCATTACGCAGCTGTGTAGGGCTGTGCAACAAACATTTTAATTATAAAGTTCACGTGGGGATTTGAACTGGATCCAAAACTACGCATACTGAAATTTCTTGAAAGGATCTTCTATCTTGTTTTGATGTGTATAATCACATTTGGAAGTGTATCGCGTTATTTGAGTGACAGATTATATATCTAGATATATCACGAATATTAATTGGGCTTAAAACATATTGAATTCCGCAAACTTAAACTCTTTTTACGTAATGGTAGCGTACCTAAGCTTATCAAATTACAATTTCACGAGGTAACAGATTCTTAATTCCTCGCGAGGATATTCATGAAATATTTTCTACCTCTGTCAAAAGTACTTCAACTTACAAATTTGATTTTCTCCTGAAAATAAATTATAGAGAGGAATTTTGATTCTCCAAAGTGAAAAACGGTTTCTTAAAATTAAAAAAAAAGTTCTTATACGAGAAACAATATTCTGAAATATTAGCATTGTCACTTGAATGAAAATGAGAACATGGCGGTTTGGAAATGAGATAATTGATGTTATCTCCAAACCGATATGCTCTCATTTTAAGAAACCGATAATTGTTTAATTTCTAAGAAAATTGTTTCTCGTTGCACAGAAAAGAAACCGAAGCACCGTGTTCAAAGCACCGGAAACCATAAGAAGACAGAACGAGAAACCGCGCTATTCAAGTTAAGGAAATTTAGAGTGCATTAACCAATGAGCTTAGAAGTGCTCTGCAAAAGTAATTAATGAACAGATAGCTTAGGATTTATATATCTCATTGTTGCAATTAAGACCGAATTAGTAAATACTTATTGTAACGTGTACATTGCTGAAAAAATAGGAAAATTTATTTTAGGAAAAAATGTATAAGTGCTTTGACTTAAACGCAAATATTCCTACTCCAAGAAAGATTCTCGTGCTCGGGTAGCCCACGTATTAGACATAACGAGTACATTAGTAGATGGGTTTAACTGGTTCCTTTGAACGTGTGTTATACCTGGAACTAAAAGATATTGACTTCCATTCAGTTCACCGAAAAGGTTCACATTTCTTATGAAATATTTTGTACCAAAAACTTTCCACGTAAATAAACTGTAAGACGAAAAAGAGTACAATCGATTTACTTTTGTTTCTTCTGGCGCCTTGGCATTGCACAATTGATTTCGATCTGAAATTCTTATTAGAAGCCGAAGTATCGTGCAGAATTTCAGTTTCATGTGCTCCGATATCCGGAACTCGATACACGCTCTCTTGTCTCTCTCTCTCTCTGTCTCCCGGTAAGAAATAACATCGAGCGGCCGTAGCTCAGTTGTTAGTGCTGGCTTACTAATCGGAAGGTCCTGGGAACGATTACAGCGACCACCTATCCTGATTAAGGTTTCTTCATGGTATTGCTTCAGTCACGTTAGACAAATGCTGGGATGGTACCTACACACAAAATTCAAAGATCGGAATTCCCATCAATTTGAGCGGAATATTTTATTTTTCGAGAGCGGAAAGAGGATTCTTTCGAGCTGATTGTCATCGGAGAAAAGATGAGAATTTTTCGCTCAAAAATATGGGCTCTATGGTAGTTATTTTATGGGAACGTAGGCATAATCTTTTTAGTTGAATTTCCATTTATTCAGAAAAAAATATTTTTTTGAACATGAAAGCATCGTAATAAACTGTTGAAAATGTAAAGAGAAGCAAAAGGAGTAGTTATTCATAAGTAGTTACAAAGAAAAGTAATGTTCTTCCGATTGAAAGAGTAAAAAATAGCTTGACGTCAGTGAGATTTGAACTTGCTACTTTCCGACCAGCGAACCGACGCCTTAGCTACGAGGCTAGACGACCAACTGAGAGAGAAACAATAACGGAGTGGTTAGGAATTATTGTTTAAATAGTGTAACATATTGTTCATATTTTAATGACTTCTTTACTTACAAAGAGAGGGAACTCTGGACGAAAAATGCGTGTTTACGCTGGACACGCAAAAAATCATTTCACAAGTACAGTACTCATATCCTGTTGTTTCAAATGCCACGAATATAGAAACCGGTGTGGGTCGAAGTACAAAAAGTAGAGTGAAGAACCTATGGGAAAAGCACTGGAAGAAATAACAAACGGTATAGTATCATAGACCTTATAATATATATACTTAACACGCTTCCCCATTTCTGGCTGCGTTAAAACTGATGGATTTTTGTTCAGAGCACATGATTTTGAAGCCATCCGTTAGGCAGCTCTGCCATAGACGTCATATTCTACTATGAGGTCTATGGCAGAGCTACCTAGCGGATGGCTTCAAAATCACGTGCTCTGAACAAAAATCCATCAGTTTTAACGCAGCCAGAAATGGGGAAGCATGTTAAGTCTATATATTATGAGGTCTATGATACTACTAAGAGAGCGTTTCCAAATGTATAGAATACCAAAATCTATAGGTCTACATCTCTGAAAAATGTCGAAGTCCGTGAAATGAACTAGAAATGAAAAACGATGTAAGCGCCTAAAACGAATTTTTTACAGAAGAGAGAAAAAACGGAAGGTCACTCCACATTGAACACACATAACTACATCTTCCGGTGCGATTTTGTACTATTTGTTATGGTCTAGGAATTTCTAGATTTTTGCAAATTGTTAGGTTTGATAATTGCAATATTTTTAACATCGAAAACGCGATTTTCAGATTTCCTGGCACTTACATCGTTTTTGTTTTGTTTTTCATTTCCAGTCTCGTGAAGGTTGAATACTGTACCACTTGCGAGGAAGGTGTTGAGTTAGCCAATCAAGATGAATACAATGAACTCTGTCACAAGCAGACTCTGAAGAAAGTAGCGCATAGACCCAATGTAGCTGTTTCAGTGATACGTAATAGTAAAACGACTTCAAGGACAGAAATGTGGGCTCTTACTAATGCCTAATGACTTGTTCGATAGCGATAATTTGAAAGGATTTTACAAAAGCTCGCTTTATGGATCACAGAATCAAGAATAATTTCACAGGAAGAGAATATCTCACACCGCGCATTTTAAGCATTCTCTTGCAAACGGTTTTAAACGTAATGCGTGTACCTTATCTTGGAAGTTTTGTTGCTATTCTAAAGATTAAGGTTCAAATTAAAGTATTTCTCCATATTTGCGTATCAAGAATGAGGAATATCTGTCCACAGTTCCCCCATCAATGTTCAGTCACCCCACTCAGTGGAGTGACTCTGGACGTTTCATACTTTGTAAGTCTCGTCGTACAGATTCATACGTAATTGGTAGAAGTTAAAATCACTTGCCTCTTCGTATAGAGTAATAACGTAGCATTAAAATAAGTACGCTTCCATACAAAAGTGTAATGCATTAAATAATGTCTGAAATTTTCAGAGTCCCCTTCGTACCACTATAGTCTGTGTATGTTCTGAGATAATGGTACTTTGTGCCACGTGTGGAACGTGTTTAAAGAAAATCAAATTGAAATTTTAATATAGATAATAGCTTGAGGCTAGTCCTCTTAATTGTCATAAGGAAACACAAAAAAAAGTTTGGCGTGAGTCGAGCTGCTCACAAGTCATGCACAAAACCGACTGACTGACTATATCTACGCCCTATGTATGTACTACATATAATCAAAAGTATACAGGCAATTATCAAAAAAATATTGTCATGTTATTCTTGAGAGAAAACTGCCCAATATTGGATGTTAATGGAAGATTTGTCCTAAGTTCATTTTTATCAGTTTTATCACTTTTGGTGACTTGGCCTGACCCGGACATAAGTGACCCGGTCCGAAACTTGATCGAATGTCCCGATGAACCTGACCTGGGAAATATAATTAACTGGGAATTTCGCCGTTGGATTTTTCGTGCTTTGTGAGTAACATCTCCGGTCCCTGTCTCCACTGAAAGCAACACTGTTCAAACGCGAGGAAATAATTAAAAACTCTGATTTCTGTTCCGTGTTACCGGGTCTACAGGTCAAGTCAGGCCAAAACTTGACCCGATGACCCTTTTCAGCTCTGTTCCCGAGAAGTGTCATTCCATTGTTTAAGAGGAGTTACAGTCAAAGAAGGTAGCAATGTTGCACCCTGGATTCTAGCGCACAATCGGCGTTAACGCTGAGTCTTCCATGCTACTTAAAACAAGCCATTCACAACAAATGGCCAGAAATCCATCACGCAATGTCGTTACATTTCATGCTGGTGTCTCATCTCATGCGATCAACCTCACAACAGCATGTCTTGTTGAAATATGCAATAGAAATGTCGCCTCGCCCTAATTACAATCTTGACTTGGCCCAAAGCGACTGTCAGTCACCTGTTTGGTCCGCGGAAAGATCATCTGCGTGAGATGTAATTCTACAGATGCGAAGAAGAGCTTTAGAAATGTTCTCTTTTGTGCGAGGTGAGTAAAATACGTTGGCAACACTAATAGTCGTACTACTACTACTACTACTTCAAATACTACTACTACTGGTACAACTACTAATACTATTATTTTTACAACTACAACTAATACTACTACTACTGCTACTAATTCTACTACTTTTTCAACGTTAAATTATTAATAACATCACAGCTTAAAAACATTAAATTTAAATAATTTTGGTTTATGCAAATCCAAATTTGAATTTAAATACTAAACTATTTCTTTTTTTCTTCTTGTTGTTTTAACTTTAAAAAAATATGAAACAATATATTTATTTCATTGTTATAAGCAAAGAATTTACTGTTTTTATTAATTAGATAGCAGCACAGTCACTTCCGGTGACCTAAAATACCTGTAGCTCCTGCGCCTGGACCCAAGAAACACGTACGCAAAATTTGGTTGAAATCAATGCACGCATATACTTTTGTATTGCGTTCAAACAAACAAACATAAGGCTTGATTTATATCGATTCCCATGCACAAGAAAGAAACAATATTAATAATAATAATAATCTATGTAAGTGGTGTGAACTGTTCAGAAACGGTCGTACACGTGTAGGCGCTGAACATTGGCCCGGGAGACCACGGCCGTTCGAAACAGCACCACCTGAAACAATTGAACGTGTGAGTGAGTAAACTTATGAATGGTCCTGTAGTGGTGCGTTACACGAAAAAAAAAACAAGAGTGCGATGACAACTACGTCTTACTATGTGTGAACTTCTGCGCAGCCCTGTGAAACCAGAAATTCGGTCAAAAAGGCGTGGTGCACTAACAACAGAAGTTATCCTGCAGCAGGACAATGCTCATCCTCGGAGAGATTAAGTTCGAATTGCTGAGCCATCCAACCTATAGACCTGATATTGCACCCTCTGATTTTTAAATCTTTGACCCATTTAAAATACAATATAAGGGGCAAGTTGAGAGAGGATACAGACAACAAAATGCAGTACACACTTGGCTACGCCCTTTACCAAAACCGTTTTTCTATGTTACACTAAATTTGTAAGTCGATGGAATAAATGTGTCGAAATAGGAGGTAATACACTGAAAAATAATGAATCTTCATACTTGTCGAATAAAGCATTTGGCAGCTGTTCTTAAGTTCATCTTATTTGTTGACGTTTCCTCGTTTTTTTTTCTTTTTTTAAGGAGGGCAAAAATCTGTTGATATTGTGCCTTAAACGATTGCTTCTTATTTGAAATTGAAGTTGATCAAGCTGTCTAATCATATTCGTTTAAATTTGCTCTCTACTTTTTTAGAAGGTAAAGCGAGGAACGTAAATTGATCAGAGCCTGTTTCTTCCCTTGTCCTGGCGTAGCATGTCAAACCCTGTTTTTCTCGACGTGTTTACCAAGGCATCGCTGTCTCCAAGTGCAAACAGCGAACGATTTCTCGTGTGGTCGGTTCGTCTCGTCCACGCAGCTTTTAGATTTTCGTACGCAGGACAAACACCTTCTCGGCGCCTTCGAGACGGAACGAAGAAAAAAAAAACGCTGACTGCAATAATATTAGCTTACACGTTCACCCGTAGCACAGAAATGTACTTAACAGCAGCAGGATATCGACAAGATTTTCTAAAGTTAATTGCGTTCATGTATGTCAACATTTCGGGGAAAGGAAAACACAGCACTGAAGGTTGAATTCTTATGATAATCGTTAATTGTTTATTAATATTCTTGATCGTGACTCGCAAACACAAACAAGTGTTATCTGGAGCATATCACAAAGGCTTGTAATGCATTTACCATAGAAGCAATATCGAGTGATTGTAAGGGTACACTTTCGTCACGAATTTTATTTCTATTTAAGGCCTTCAGGCCCAATGGATGATGATGGGAGAATTGGTAGAACAAAAAAAAAGTAGGATGAAACGGGAAAACCCGAAAAAACCCACGCACAAGGGGTTTGTACACCAAAATCCCACGTGACATGAACCATGATCAAACCGAGGACCCCACGCAACAGAAGTGAGAGCTCTATCACTGACAAGGAAACTGTCTTCGGTGGGACACGAAAATTAACATGAAACTTCCACAGTGTGTTCAAATGAACACTCCTGTAGTACTATGTTTCGGAGTTTCTCGGAACATGATTTACAGGACTTCAAAACTTTCGAAATTTTGTTCTGAACGCCTGAAGGGTATGCAACACTTCATACAAATGTATTGAAGTTACGTATTTCCCATTCACTTTTATATAAAAGGTTGCTCTGAAGATAATTGAAATGTTAGATTAAAGTTATTGATGAAGTTGACGTGTTAATTAATTGCTCTGATCCCTGTCAAGTGCTAATATTATATAAATATAGGGTGACCGAAGGGAAACTTCCCATCCCGTTAATTTCGTAATCAATTGATTTTCAGACAGAATCCCGATACACGCCCATTTTCATTTAGGGGAGAACGTACCATCGTGGTCCAGCTTGCGTGCTGTCCCATTTTATTGTGGTCTAGTGGCAAAAAGTGAAATTTGCTTAAATGACAACATGGATCAAGTGACACATCATGTCAAGGGTCTTTAGATTCTATTTACAAAAGCATGAGATCATTTACTAATTTCGTTGAAAACTTTGCGGGAAATTGCGCGTGTACAACTCTCAAATATTATAAAATGAAATTTGGTAGGTGAGGAAATTTTTTGCACTATTTAACGTTATGGACGCTCCAACTGCCATCATTAGTATAAAAGAACTCCTGGAAATATTACTATGATATTTCGAGCTATCTCATGTTTTCTGATGCAATAGCACCCACAGTACAGGCTTGCACGTTGAGAAGAGGAAGCACGTAGATTCCAATCCCGCTGCCAAATATGGTGACTGAAAATGTCCAAGTTCTTATCAATTCCACGTGTCGAATGTGGAGTTGGTACCATCACTAAAGCCCTACCCGCTAACTTCCACTCAGGCAGGATGTTTGGCAGCGCGGTAATTTATAAAAAAAATGTTATCTTGATTACATTCTGCCTTAATTTCATTACGTGCCCTATCCTCTCGCCTTGATACACAGTTGATAATTTTCGCACTTGTACGCGGTTGGATTCGAACCTGAAACCTTATAATTTGCAGTCCACCATGTTATCCACTACGCTACAAAGCCATCCGTCGAGAATAGTACGTAGATTATGCGGTTCATCAACTCAGATATGGAATGTGATGACGTAGACAGTATCATCATTACAGAATGACTTTCAGCAAAGAGCGTGTAAAAATATTATATGTAGCACCTGTTATTTTTTCCATTAGAAAGAACTTTTTGAACACAAATCAATATCACGCGATGACATCTTTCTCTAAATTTCATATTTTAATCTACAAAGTTTTTCTTGTGTTTTCTGAATGATATATAAGTTTCTTAAGTGTCATGAGGGACCGCGAGGGATCGAGTCGTCGGATCGATTCCTGCTCATGCCATGTGGGCTTTGTGGTGGACAAACACCGTGTGCGTGGGTTTTCTCGTGGTTTTCCCGTTTCCTCCCACTTTCTTCATTCCACCAATCATCATCCATCCGGCCTGAGCCAAAATTGTCTAAAGGCCTTAAAATTAAATGCAAATTCAAAGTGTCAGGAATATCATTGAATGTCGAAATATCGCACCACGCCAATGTCGATCGAAATAGATAGAGATCGATCAACCATGATTGATATCCGCGTTATTGGCTCAATATTGTCTCCATGTTCTTGTACTGCTACGGCATAGTGAGTACTAATGCCTTCCATGAAGTATTCCCGGTACACACGTGATATCGCGCGTCGAGGAATGTGGAATGTCCGTACAACTTTGGAAATGAAATGTGCCATTCATCTGATACCCACTTCATGCGCATTTAAAACCCCGATGATTCATGTTTCCATCCATAATCAGAATTGTTCTTGTTCATCCTGACTCAGGAAATAACACCTCACAATTGGGCAAGTTATTGACCGTCATTTGATGGTAGTGAACCTTAACAAATATATACTACTATTCTATGATCTCCTGTACTATAGATCCAGAGTACAAAGCAACAAATAAATAAATCAGATATCTGTTTCTTGTCACATACTAATATCTGTTTCTCCCTTTTAAGACGCTTACGTTCTTTTATCATGACATTATTTTCGCTCTTCTCTTGATTAAAAAAAATCGTTTTAAAAAAGGGTTTAATGCATTGTACGTGAAATACGGAATACATCCGATCTTAACGAAACTTGGTATGGTGGTAGCCCTTGACCACAGTGGTAACCATGTGCAGTACTATGCTGTAGACTTTTACCGTTCACGAGTTACTTATGAGTGTCCGAAGTTGAGATTTGGACTTTTAAATTTTGTTTATCCTGAATGATCTATAAAAGAACTTAAGGCTAAATCCAAGTGGGGTTTCCCGCCTTTTTCGTTTTACGTCAATTTTTCAAATTTCAGTAGACGAAAACAGAAATTGACTCTCCCAGATCAAAATTCGTTTCGTTCTTCAATAATGAGTACAATTAGTTTTAATAAAATATTAATAGTAAACTCAGGATTGTGTGCAGACACTCTTGGGACAGAAGAATGTCTCAATATTTGTCTGTACACAATCCTGCAGTTACTACTAGTATTAAATTAAAAGTAATTGTACTCAGTATTGAAGAACGAAACGAATTTTGGTCTGTGAAAGTCAATTTCTGTTTTCCTCTACTGAAATTTGAATAATTGACGTAAAACGAAAAAGGCGGGAAACCCCAATTGGATTTAGCCTTAAATTAAGCGAAGAGCGAATTTCTTTTTGTTAAAGAACCACCTCGTTAGGAAACTACGTAGTTTAAATCCTATGTCCTGTTTTAATTCGAACTTGTTTTCCACAATCTTATAAGATTAATTAATATTGTTGTTAGTTAGTTTGTAATTAATATTATATGAAAGTTAGCACGTTCTCTTTCAAATAATAAATAAAAAATATGAATACTCCGTGTAAATTCAGTAGAACATGTACACCAACGGATTCTAATTTGAAACTGATGAATATAATTGTAACTAAAAAAATTGAGACAATTAAACTTACTTTCTTATTTTCATTTCAGGAATCGACTTCAAACAAAAAATAATCAACCTAGACGGAACGCCAATCAAATTACAAATATGGTAAGCATATTTATATAACATACAAATACAGGTTGATTGAAAAGGACTTTGCAAATTTGAAAGTGTATAGAAAATGATTCAGAGGACCTACAGAATCGGTAGAGACGTTAATTTGTAGTAAAACACATGACTCACACAGTGCCGTATTACCAAATTCCAACTCTGTAGGCACCAGTGGCGCTAATTTCAAATTGTCTACATTCCCAGCTGCGACGTGCTCGTTGTATAGCCGGAAATAAACTATACCGAAATACAATAATGTACTAAAGTATGGAATTTGTACTGAATTTTACTACATATGTTACAGAAACAAATGGTCAAGCATTACGATACAGCATTTGATCAGAAACACAAAATATTCAATACATACTTTCCAAGTATGCTCCGTCCAACACAAAAAAATATTTCATAGCGATGCTGCAGGTTACCAAGCATGACAGGTATTGTATGTCGTAAAATTGAATGCAACACACGAGTGATATTCGATTTCAGTTGTTCAACATTGCGAAGCACTGGATCACTCCAGACATTCCCCTTCCGTATTCCCCATAATAAACATCAGCCGGGGGTGAGAACAAGTCAGTGGGTAGGACGCGCATAGTCTGTTTTGCATCAAGATTGTGTAGTCTTGAAAGTGATGCTGTTGAAGCTGCAAGGATTAACTAGCGGTGTGTGCACTGTGCAGTCTTGTTGAAATCATGTTCTTAGTGGCTGATCCTTTTCTTTCCAAGCTCTTTTTGCGTTTGTACAGCAGTAACATTGCTTGGCGGAGTTTCGTAGCCAACAACATCACTATACACTTTGTTGCAGAAAGTTTCTGATATTCTAACTCAAACAAGTTTTACTTGTCTTCAACAAAGTCCATCACTTTGGCCACTTCCGTATAAGCGGAGATAGTGTACCACAACAAATGCCTCCCCACGAACACTCTTAAGCCATTACGAACCGCCTTTCACTGCAGTTGTTCTGTGCAAGAAACTAAAGTCACACTGACACTGCACAGCTCTACTTCCTTAACACCAGTGACGGTGTATAATGTTGGCAAATTTCGAAATACTTTAATCCCAGCCGGTATTTTCTTCTGAGGAAACGAAGACAACTAAGATATCAGATGAAGTCGATTTAGGCCTTAATCTCCATGAGAATCATTTCCCAAGTAAGTGGGTCGGTCGGTTGAACGGGTCCGGTGGTTTGGTCAGCTCGTTCCTGAGGTTTATCGCCTCTTTCATTCAGAAGAGGTTTCGTTAAAGCGTCTTGATTTTGAGTGTGTATTCCACCCACGCTTGCAAAGTCGGAATGCAGTAATACGGTGCTGAGTCACACTTGATGTGTTTTGCAACAAATTAAGGTTAATGTAAAGCAACGATCTCCAACAAAAGATGGCGGCGCTACCTCCGTCTATGTTTAATGTATTTTTATCGTTGCACGAAATTTCAATGCTGCTCCTACAAATTCAAGCTTAGAGAGTTCAAACTTTCAGGGAAGATAGTTCATAACCAATTCAAAACTTCGATCAAACCCGACTTTCATTTTCGTTTTCCTTCATTGTTGAAATCGCTTGAATATTGTTGTGAATATCAAAACCTATAACAATGAAGCTCTTTCAACAATGAACAACAAAATAAAAGTAAAAATCGGCATTGATCGAACTCTTGAATTGGTTATGAACTTTCTTCCCTGAAAAATTGCACTCTCTAGGCTTGAATTTGTAGGAGCTGCCATCTTTTCTTGGAGATCGTTGCTTTATATGAGTCCAACTCCTGGTCCAACTCCTGGTCCAACTCCTGGTCCTGGTCCAACTGATTCTATGAGTCTCTTCCATATATTTTGATGCTCCTTAAAAGTTCTTTTTGAATCACTCTGCACTATCAGTTAAGATATAACTTCTCAACATAGTCCCAAAAGTCAATTTATCTCACGAAAGAAAGGGGGAATTCTAAAACAATCCTGCAGTTACATTATTATATTTACAACATTTACGAGGGTCATTTAACTCGAACTGGCAACACTGCTACGATTGGAGTGTCGTGTGGGCAGGAGACAAATGACGAACGTAGTGTGTGCCGTGGATGTGTACCAGTCAGTTCAAAATTGCTGCGGTCCCATATTACGGTGTGCGTGGCGAGTAGACGGTGTTAAAGTGATTGTTGTGTGAAATACCGCCCTAACGCAATGTTCACCCGTGCAGAACAGCGTGTTTTTATCAAATTCCAGGGGGCACGAGGGCGAAATGCTAGGACGATTCACAGAGGATTAGTAGAGGTCTGTGGTGAAGCTGCTCTTCCGTATCGGACAGTGGCGAGATGGGTTGCAGCATTTCAGGCGGGACGACAGTCAACAGACAAAATGCACGGTGGAGGACATATGCGAACGGCTACGGACGAAATTCATCTTGCAAGACTACGGACACTGCTTGACGGTGATCGGCGCTGGACTTGTAGTGAATTGGCGAAGGAGCTGAACATTTCGTCCGGATCAGTGTTCCGCATGCTAACACAAGATCTTGGCATGCGAAAAACTGCAGTCAGATGGGTACCCCATGCTCTGACCGAGGTTCAAAAGTGGCATATGTGGGAATGTGCGCGCCTCCACCTTCAACGTTACCATGAGGAAGGTGATGACTTCTTGCACCGCATTATTGCAAGTGACGAAACGTGGGGAAGATCCTACGAGCCTGAATTGAAACGTCAGTCTAGTGAATGGCGCCACCCAGAATCTCCACGACCGAAAAAGCTTAGGCAAGAGTCAGCAAACGTGAAGGTGATGATGATAATGCCATACGACCACGAAGGCATTATCCTGTCACATCAAGTTCCACCGGGCGTTACCGTCAATGCTGCATACTATGCTGCTCATACCTCAGTCACCATTTGCGACCAGCATTGCGGCGCAAACGTCCACACCTCCTGGAGTCTGGACCAATTCTCCTACACGACAATGTCCGATACCATACAGCCCATCCAGTACAGACTCTGTTACGACGATGGGGTTGGGAGGTACTGGAGCACCCGCCATATTCCCCGGATATGAGCCCCTGCGATTTTGATCTTTTCCCAAAAATGAAAGAACCTCTCAGGGGAAAACGTTTCAGAGACATTCCCAGCATTGTTCGTGCCTTAGGGTACACTGTCAACACCCTCTCACAAAGTGGGGCTTTGACAGGTATTCAACGGTTACCAGACATCTGGCGAAGGGTTCAACAGGCAGGCGGAGACTACATCGAAGGACTGTAAGCTTCTTGAGGTGAGTAATTCACTACATTCCATTTCACAACTATGTTGCCACTTCGAGTTAAATGACCCTCGTACACAGTATACGTATAGTTACACTATACTTAAAAACACTTTACTTTAATTCTAAATCATGACTTAGAGTCTTTTAATTTTCCTTCCTTCCGATATTGTTCAAGGCACATATGTATAACTTTGTGGGTTTTAGTGGCATGTGAAAAATGACCTGTAGCTATTGAAAGTGGATAAATTTTACGGGAAAAAATTCATAAAATTGGCCCTGGAACTTACGATTTTATATGTACACAGGCGCAGATGTAGAAAATTATAATTTAAAGTTTCTGGACTGAATTAATTTATTTTTGTACACTTTACATAAAATATACATGGTGGAAAAGTAACGCAACGACAAACTTAGAGGGATGATAATACATCAGAAAATAAGGAAGAAAGCCTTAGTGACCAGAGTGAATATTCCGCTACGTTTCGAAGCTACAGGCCACCGAAAGCATGGGAGAATGATCTTCAGAACTTCACATTTCTAACACCACTAACGGTAGAGCTGATGCAACATGTTGTCGTCAAAGAATTTAAACCTGCTCCATCCTAACATGCATATTTCAAAATTGAGCAATGGGGGCGCAAGAGATTCCTGAAAGTAAACGATTTCCAAACATTCTTTGAAAAAGAGAGTGGTTAAAATGAGCATTAATAAGATGACCTTCCGTATGAGTAAAAACGATATACATCATCACTACCATCTGAGTTAGTAAAGACATTCTCTCTCTCTCTCTCTCTCTGATTGATGCCAAAAGTAAACAAAACGTTCGTTGAATGTAATTCTTACCCCCTGTTGTTATGCAACCACGCTAATTAAATAAAGCATTCGACATACGGACTTTGCTCAAACTATTTATTGTTACCTACTGAAATGTGGTTCCATTCATGCTCATTTGGACCCACATTTACTTCAGATAATTTCTGGGAATCCCTACTTCCTTTGGGGAATCCCGTGGCTCTCATTGTGCTACTTTGGAATATATATTTTTGGATGGAGCAAGCTTGGAGTCTTTGAAGATAGCCTGCTGCATCAGCTCTACCGTTAGTTGTATTGAGAATTTTAATCTCTGAGGTTAATTTTCCCTGTAGCTCCGAAACGCCGCGGAATTTCCTCCCCGCTGACTTAGACTGTTTCCTTATATGTTTAGTGTACTATCATATCTCAATTTTTTTCGGTGCATTACGTTACCACCCTGTATATATATATATATATATATATATATATATATATATATATATATATAACAATCCTTTACATAAGTTACTATTAGGTATAAGATAAATGCATAAGAAAAATGTAGCAACAGTCAACTCAAGTGAAATTATGCTGTTGATTTCTTTCTTTTCCTGTTGTTCCAGGGACACAGCAGGACAAGAAAGATTTCGGACGCTGACAACAGCCTATTATCGTGGTGCAATGGGAATATTACTTATGTATGATGTTACCAGCCTTGATTCTTTCAATCATTTATCGTATTGGCTTCGAAATATTCAGGAGGTAAGTTTGAAAACAACACAAATACAGGGTCCGTCATTGAATGGGCTGATTTTTGAAAACTTCACGATTTAATAAAGGTAAAGGTATTTGTTTGTCTACGAACTATTCAGCGAGTAGTCAAAACTAATGTAAGATGGCTCTGCTGTTCTCTAACATCCTGCTCTCTGGTGACAGAAAAATGAACTTCTTGAAACTGGATTCTTTTCAGGCAACGAAAAGGAATATTTAATTATAACGGGGCTGTTATATTGTTACCTAAACTCTTAAACAAGTTAGGTGGAGCACAGTCGAGGAACTGTGCAGATAAGCTACCACTAGGCTTCAGCAGCGAGTATCCTATTTGGATGATCAGTGTTGCGTTGGAAAAATTGAAGCTACGACACCTCAACCACATTCGTAGCTCTAGTAGTTCCAAAGATATAATTTGTCCCCTATCTTTGGCGCCGCCCCTGCAATGTGTATAATTTAGGTGGGTTTGACTTATCTCAACGAGACCCTTCCAACAACACTTATACCACCTTCCTAGCCCTAATAGTTCTTGAGTTAAAAGTTGTCGACAGACGGACAGAGCGGGCGCATAATGCTTCTCAATACTTGCTTCAATTACATCTTCCCTCGATCATAAGTGTGATGGAGAACTCGAAACAGTATACACTGAGGTAGCAATTTAAATATGAGCATCACTGGAAAACAGTTGTTGGACATTTCCACTGCAATTCAAGTGAACCGTGACCCGTGTATTCATAATCATCGGAGGATCAAATCAGAGGTTTTCCCCTTGGCACCGTGATGAACGTTTAGTCAGAAAATGGCAGATGTGAACCTTCCCCATAAGTTAAGTACCGTTTTAGAGGAACTACTTCCATCAGCTTGTTGTGGTGCCAGTTGGAACGCAGTGAAGCGTTCTGACGTCATCTTATTGAGCCATTTGAAGACAAAGAGACTGTGCTGTATCAAATTCATTCAAAAATATATATATTTCTTTTTACTGCGAATGATCTATGTAACCTTTTTTTTTTTTAAGTTTGAAGGTGCTTTTTAAATTAATCGTGGACTAGAAAGTACTTTTTATGTTCAGCGTATGCCTGAAAGACGAAACTTAATCCCTACTATACAGAAATTTCCCTTTTATTTCTCATTTCCTCCTCTTTGTGGGGATTATGTCTTCCTTGAAATGTATAACAGTTTTGTTTGGTTTATAGCGACTAAAGCAAGGACTTACTCCATTGGTCTACTACAGTAAAAAGGGAACACTACCTGAGCACAGTACTCTATATCTGCTTCATGCCGGATCTATGTGTTTTACGGATTACAGATTTTTAGAGATTGGATTTTTTTGTGCTTCTGTACAGAAACAGAGCGAATGCCTTTGTGCTCAAACGGAAACTGTACGTAACAGCTGATTTTCTGAGGATTTCATGCGGAGGTTCCAAAAAGTTGGAAAAGCGTGAAACAATAATAAAATATTTCCGAACAGTTTGACACTAAAACGTTGTTATGGCAGGTAGGGACCCAAATTTCCTCCCCTAGGCACCTTCGAGCGTATAAAATGATGTAAGAGCTTCAAAATTGGATAGTATCAGCGTTTATGATCCCTTTACCTGGAAACCACGCTAAATCGCCTGTATAAGTAATTGTTAGTGTCCAAAAACGTAATTGCAATAGTATATACTTTTGTCAAGACCACAATAATGATTCCTAATTTCGCCCCCATAAAAAATTAGATTAAAAATAGGTAATTACTTGTTTGCAACTATGTTTATCTATTATTCAACATTATACATATGCGTTTCAAAAAGACATTTCAAAAGTGAACATATATAGTCAAAATTTAGTGACTAAATACAAGTGTATGCCGATAGATAATAACAAACATGCATTTAGTAAAACTTAGAAATAATAAGCAAATTACTTGGAAAAAGATTGCATTAAGTATGCGTTAAAGATGATAAGCTAATCGTCCAAACATGTAGCAGAAATAAATTGCACGCGCGAGAGCATGTTCCATATTTCATCCAAGGGACAGAATTAGGAACAGGAAGAGAGACGAAATGAGACGCAGCCCGTACACGAAGATGGGGACCCCTACCTACCTTCTCAACTAGTGAACTTGCTAATACCCAACACATATAAGCTACGTTAACTTGTTCCCCCACTTTCGAAATTTACTCTTAAAGACTGTCAAAGTTTTGTACTAGTTTTGTATCATTTTGTGCCACCAATAAAAGGTTTTGTACCACGTCCCTTAGCCAGTAATGGACGATTTAATGTTTGGATCCAAGATAATTGATGGATTCTAATTGACAAAATTTACTAACGAATTCTAATTAACGAAATAACGAGAATTGAACCAGTATAAACAAACAATATTCTTTACGCATATTATTATTATTATTATTATTATTATTATTATTATTATTATTATTA